>CM045728.1:53232349-53279849 GCA_024760905.1 Plotosus lineatus
GTTAAATTTGAATGAATTTTCAAAGATTGGTCATTTTGGTCATTTTCGGTCAGTTTTTTTTCCCGTGGCGTAAATTATAGGTTGAGGCATTTTTGAGGGACAATAATTTCATAATTGAGAAGAACTGGCCTCCATAAAAATTAGAGTGGTTTAGTCTATCCCATTATCTTGGAAAATAGCATAATTGGGCTTTGTAGATGTCTAATTTTGAAAATAGAGGTGTCTAAAAATGCCATCTTTGCTAAGTTAGTGCTACCATAATTTGAAAAAAAAAGCACATTGAAATGGATTTTACTACAAAAACTATTACCTGAGATGCCTTAAACTCCATACCGCAGAACTAGGTTTTAGAAATGACTGAAAAACGGCATTAAGTCTTTGTATAAAGTAATATTCATCAAATATATTCATGCATGCTTGCTTTCTGAAAGGTAAAACGATAAAAAACAAAACGATTGAAGTCTGGCAAGTATAATGCCAAATTTCCTGGAAATTGGTGCATCTAAACCTATCTGGTTTAAGAGACTAGAGTCTAGACAGTGGTATGAAAAAATCGTTGGCGAGATGAATGGTTGAAGGAAACCAACAATTTTGTAAAGCCTGTCAGCACATGGTGTCAAAAGTTAGCAGACAAGCCAGGAGTTACATTTTGTTTACTGTGTCAGCAAGATATTAGATATAGAGAGAATGGAAAGACGGTGGTACTTAAGCATGCAAACGTATGCCCCCCCCACCCCCCCACCCCCGACATCGCCCCACAAGTTGAGAACCACTGCGTTAGATCCTCCTTATGATGTTGCAATAGAATATATATCTGCTGCAAAAATGTGAGTGGCTATTTGGCATGGCTGGACAGTTATACTATGATGTGTTTTCAGCATTTGATTAACTAGTTAAAACATTAATGAACAGTCTTGAAAATCGTGTTCTAAGAATATTTGAAATAATTTAATGTTCTTGCTTGGGTTGTGTCAGGAAGGGCATCCAATGTAAAAACCTATGCCAAATCAATTTTGCAAATCATTCGCTGTGGCGACCCCTGATAAAAGGGAAAAAGCTGAAAGGAAATCTCGATGGAATGAAAAAAGATTCATTATTATCAGTACGTAGTCCATGACATACTAAAATAGCTGACTATTACCTATTGTGGTACTTTACCTGTATAGGAATTCAAAGTTGTTCTCAAACCATTAAAATTATTGTGTACATGTTGACCATTTCTGTGTTGAATACTTCTTGAATACTCACTGTTTCATTTATAACCTTGTAAAATGGGATCAGAAAGCACTTCAAAGCACTAAATTTTCAAAAATTTTATGGGGTTGACCCCCCCCACCCCCAGATCCCCCTGGCATGAGGGGGATACCCCCCTCCCACGTCCTCCTCGCTCTTCGCGCACCTTGGGCTGCAAGCCCAAGGCACTGCTACATGCCTCGCCAGTGTTGCCGCCTCGCTTGGCTGCTCAGCCTCTGGCTTGAGTAAATTTTTTCAGTCAAAATGATTTCTGCCTGTTAACGCCCATGGATAATTGCATGAAATTTGGACTAGTGAATTGTAATGGTTAACCCAACAAATAGAACCTAAAACCATCCATTAATGACGACTTTAATTTTTTCGGTGCCAGTACCTAATATTATATGTCTGCATGGCTTATGGAAAAATCCAGTCATATGTGTTGACTTAAACCAACAACTGTTGCACTTGATAGAATTTCTTTTTTAATTGTGAGTATTTGATCAGTTGAAAATGATTAATTGCTACGGAGATATAAAAATAATTCTTAGACTGCTATCTAATGTCAGGGTTATTTTCTCATACAATCCATGACCTTCACAATAAAAGTGATTTTAGGTTGTTTTTTATTTTGTTGTTTGAGTATACTGTATATTCATTCATGTTGAGTAACTGCTTCATTGCAGTCAGAGTCACAGAGGTTTCTAAGTTGGTAATACACTCTGGATGAGATTTCAGTCTCACAATACCATGTTCACACAATCATTCTTATTTAATCGTTGTTTAAAGTAGCTACTCCATACACTGGCAGTGCAAGGTGCAAAGAAAATAACCGAAAGCCAAATTGGGCCCACAGACAATAAAGATTAACCAGGGTCTGTATATGTGTGAATTCAGTCTTACAAGTTTTCCCACTGTGGTGCCCCTTGATAATTCAGGCTGTTTTTTGCTCAAAACCACTATTAAATAACATCTTACCTTTTCTACCTTTGTAATAAGCACATGTCAAAATTTCTGAGACATTTCATTGCACTGTCGTTGCTTGTATACACACAGGTTGAGTTTGTAAACAAGATTGCTCTTGATTTAATATGGGGGCAGTTTAAAGTAAAGGGTTGTTTTCATGCAGTAGGAAGTAATTACACATCAGTGTTTACATTAATTACATAAAATTACGGAAGGATAAGGCATGCTTGGCCTGCTCTCTTCACAAGCCTACCCAGCATGCCCAGAGGCTCATTCATGCATGAATGAGCTCTTAAGACTTCTGGAGATGACAACATTCTTGTAGCATGGACCATGATGCTATGAATTATAGTGAGGAGAAATTCTAGGATTAGGAAATTTTTTTAACAATACCATCAAGAGTACAATGAGAGCACAAACCCCCACTGAGTTGAAACACCACTCTTCCAAAAAATCATTCTATTTCACAATGTTAAAGAATCATTATTAAAAGTTCTGGATCATCTCAAAAATTGTATGATGTCTTTCTTTTCTAAAGACCCTTTTCTAGTTTCTTCTTCTTCTTTTCCTTTCAGCTTTTTTCCTTTTTCAGGGGTCGCCACAGTGAATCATCTGATTCACACATTTGATTTGGCATATGTTTTTACATCGGATGCCCTTCCGGACACAACCCTTTAGCAAGGGACAGAAACACGCTGACAGCTTTGCAGCTCCTCTTTACGAAAGTCAGCAATGGTTCTTTTCCATGAACCTCTCACCGTAGACATTTCCAGTATAAATTCCAGTAATTAAAAAAAAATGTTTGTTGTTAAAAAACAAACATTTTTTTTCTCAACAAACACAATAATCCTACTAATAAACACACCGATCAAAGGTAACCTCAATGGCTGAGATAACAACTGTAATAATTATTGGGGTTGTGTGGAAGGATTATAAATATTTTCTGTGTTTTTACTCCACCTATATTTTATTTCCCTTCAACTTAACTATCCTCCCCACCTTTAGCCCCTACATTCATATTTCTCAGCCTTCTTTTGGTTTCTCTTTTCTTAAGGTGAAATCTGTGGGTTCCGAGTGCACAATGGTCCAGGTGGTTCTGGTTCTGCTCAGTTCGAGGCTGTGGTATTGGATCGCTCCACTGGTGAGGGCCTTGTTCGTTCTAAAGAGCCTTTGGACTGTGAGAGCCAAAGAGAGCACAGTTTCACCATCCAGGCCTACGACTGTGGAGAGGGTCCTGATGGCACCAACAGCAAGAAATCACACAAGTGAGAAAAACTTACTTATAAAAACTTCAGTCCTTCAGATGACATGTTATTTCACGTAGGAATGTGACTCAGAGAAATGTAAATGTTTAAAAAAATGTTTTAATATATTCACTTGCGTGACAATCTAAAATTCTCACCATTGTGTCTGACTCACCTTTTATATCTCCTCTACAAATTCACTTCCACTTTAGTCTTTCTTATGCCTCAATTTCTCCCTTTCCCCCTCCCACAGGGCCACAGTTCATGTGCGCGTGAATGACGTAAACGAGTTCTCCCCAGTGTTTGTTCAGCGACGTTATGAGGCATCAGTCCCGGAAGGTCGTCTCTTTGATCGCATCGTGCGTGTTGAAGCTGTAGATGCTGACTGCTCACCGCAGTACAGCCAGATCTGCTTCTATGATATCATCACACCCAACACCCCGTTTGCTATCGACAACGATGGTATGAATCGTGGCCCTAGTGGGTCTGGTGCTTTCTGTATTTCCACCATGTATTCCATTGAAGGGGATTTTCCACTCCCCTTTACCTGTACATTAGGTTTGATTTCATCTCCTCTGTATCACTGGAATTCACAATAAGCCATACAGTGGCTTGGAAAAGTATTTACTCCCTTGCCTCTTCCCTATTTTTTCCCCGAAAACCTATAAACTAAGTTTTTTTATTTTATTAGATTTTATGCATGGGACCTATTCAAAAAAGTGCAAATTGGTGAAGTGAAATGAGAGGGAGAGAGAAAAAACTTATTGAAAAAAGAATAAAAGTTCTTGCATATGTATTCACTCATTTGCTATGAAGCCACTTCACATGATCCCTTCTGAAATCACATAATTAGTTAAATACAGTTCACCTGTGTCCAATCCAAGTGTTTGGTGATGGCTGTATATGTAAACCTGTTCTGAAAGGCCCCAGAGTCTGCAGTATCCCAGAGAAGGTGACACCATGAAGACCAAAGAGCTCTTCAAACATGTCAGTTACAAAACTCTAAAAATCTTGGCCTATAAATAAAATATTACAGAACCTTAAAATTTCCATGGAACAAAATCAAATCCATCATCACAAAAGAGAAAGAAAATGGCACCACAACAGACCTGCTTTGAGAGGGCGTAAACTCACGGACCAGACAAGGAAGGCATTAATCAAAGAGTCGCAAGGAGACAAAAAATAACCCTGTAGAAGCTGGAAAGGTCCATAGCAGAGATTGGTGAATCTGTCCGCACTTCACACTGCTGAGCTGAGAGGAATGGCCAGAAAAAAGCCATTGCTTACAAAAAAAAAATAAGAAAGCACCATTAGAGTACGCCAAAAGGCATGTGGAAGACTCCTCAAACATATGGAAGATGGACCTCTGCTCATTTGGACTTTTCATCCATCAAAGAAAACACAATGTCTGGCACAAACCTAGTGCCTCTCATCACTCCAGGAACACCATCTCCACAGTGAAGCATGGTAGTGGTAGTATCATGCTATGGGGATAACTTTCATCGGCAGGGACAGGCAAAACTGGTCATAATTTGGGGAATGAATGTCAGCATTATTGTGCTAAATACAGCCAGATTCTTGAGGAAGAGAAATTCTTGGAGCAGTTTTGCTTACATGGGCAAAATTCTAGCACATAGATGTGATCAGATCATAGATACATACTTGGGAAACTTGGAGCTGTAACTGCTGCAAAAGGTGGCTTTACAAAGTAAGGGTGTGTGTGTGTGTGTGTGTGTGTGTGTGTGTGTGTGTGTGTGAATGGGTTTGTTTCATATTAACAAATATTTTGCATCTTCGAGGTTGTCGTTTAATTCCAGGCTGTAAGGCAACAAAATAGGAAATATGCCAAGGGCTGAATTCTTTTGTAAGTTACTGTATACATATGGTGTGTAATTTATAATATGAGACTGTAATGTTTATGACATTCAGTAGTGTATACGTTTGCATATATTTGTTTACAGTGTTAAATGAATATCTAGAGGCTATCATTACTCACAGTTTCCCCCCTGATCATTCAGCTTTCATCTTTACTACCACGTTTTGTTTTGTTTTTCTAGATGTGATTAGTATCTCTGGGATATATTTTTCTGTAAGACTGAGCAATCATGATTGGGTTTCATATCCATGCATTTCATATGAGAATCTCTCTCCTCGTCCCAATGACAAACTCAGAAAATCAATAGCTGACATTCTGTAATGTGATGAGGGCCAAGAGAGAAGGAACTGCGCACAGAAGGCTGGTTAAACATGTGAAAGGAGGGGGGGGAGCGAGAGAGTGAGAGCGAGAGAGAGAAATAAGAGCCCGCCCCCCCTTTTTTTACTCATGACCTTGCAGATTTCTGTGCCAGGCTGTGTGGGTTTGCCATGTTTAGGTCAGGCTGAACCATGTGGTGAATGCCCTTGCACTGTTTCCATGGCTGCATTATTCTCATTTTTTTGTTTATTTCTGTCTTTTTCTGCTTTTCTTTCAGCCTTTTCTGTCCTTTGATTTGCATTTGTTTTTATCCCCCTGCCTTCATTTTTTTTTTTTTTAGAGAGGTGTAACTTTAATGTAACTTTACGGAGACAATTTATTTGATTAAATAATTGTGCTTAGAGTCTGTAGAACCAATCAGGCAATTTTTTAAGTAAGTTGTGCATCCCAAGCTCTTTGCGTCTACTGAAATATCCCCACTGCCAATGCTTTTCTCTCTCTCTTTCTCGCTCTTTCTTTTGGTTACATTGTTGAAATAATGTTTTTAAAAAGTACATGTTGATTTCTTCCTCTTCATTACATTCTTCACTTGCCAGAAAGTGAACAACTCTCTCTCTTTTTCTTTCTTTCTCTCACAGGAAACATTAAGAACACTGAACCTTTAGACTCAAAGAAACAACGTGTTCACAGCTTCTGGGTGACTGCGTTTGATTGTGGGAAGAATCGAGCTCAAGCTGATGCGCAGGTTGTAGTGACAGTGAAACCTTCCTGCAAACCTGGCTGGATTGGTATGGAGCTTAATTTCTCACATTCCGAGCTGTGGTCTACCTAAATTGAACAAATTATGTGGAATTTATTGCAAGTGCAATGAAAATAAAAAATTTGCATGGAAATATTTTGATATAATTCTTTTATTTTTGTATATTTTATATATATATATATATTTTGATAATTTGATTTTAAAAATACGAAAGAAAAAGAAACATTAAACTGCACACTTTGTTGGTTTTGTTTTAAACAAATATAGCGAATTCTATATGTACTGTACCATATTCGACGTAATAAGGCCCCCCTCACCCCACCCCATGTTTTTGATCTTATTTCTAATAACCGCCGATGTGTACCGGGAGCAAAATTGTATCTCAAATTTACCAATTTTATTCGATCAGTCTCTGTAACCGTAAAATGAGGCATTCGCTGCCTGTAAAAGTGAGTTTACATGGTATTTCATGACCCCACAACACACATTTGATTGTTCCGCCGTGCTTTAAAAAAAACAGGAAAATATTTTGCTGTGTTCTCTTGGTAAATGCCCTACAACCGATGAACCATTAGAAACTGCTACAGCAAAATTATGGGATGCTCTGAATGAATGGAGCGATAAGCCAGATATGGACCTATCAGAAAATGATAACGAGTATTTTTCACTAACTTCATAAATTTAAGCATGTTTCTGGCCATGAGCTTTTGTTTATGTTCATGTTGATTGGTTCAACGTGCCATGTGCTAAAGTTAACATTCGTGTTGATTGGCTTGATTTTACTTCCGGGAAAATGCTTAAAGGAACAGCACCGGGAGGGGAAAAGTAAGCATAACATTATGCTGTTTTCTGTTTATTTTCAGCTTTCATGTAAGTAATTTGGTTGATACCACAAAATGAATAATACTAATACCCATAAAGATCTTTTATTGTTCTGTTATTATTCATCTTTTCCACCTCGATGCTAATAAGCACTTACTGTTCCACGCCGCTGGTAACATTTTAATAAGCGCCCACCCACTCTAATTTTTAAAGCACCCTGGGCGCTTATCACGTCGAATACGGTATGTGTAAATGACCTTGAGGAAGAATAGTGTAGTTCCAATTACCCGCTCTGCCGTCCTTACCACCCACTGAAGGCCTTGGAAATAACCACACTATCCGCCTCAGTGACATTTACACTGACAGACTTCAGAGGAGAGCCAGTGGAATTATCTGGGACCGAATGTACCCCGAACCCCCTCATTTTCTCTCCCTCCCCTCCGGAAAATGTTTCAGGACACTAAAAACAAAAACTAAGACTCAAGAACAGCTTTTACCCACAAGCTGTTAAACATGTAACCCCACCACCATCACACACTGACTGAATAAACATCATTCAGACCATCTTCCTGTAAAGTGCAGTATTACTCTTCTCAGTGCAATACTCATGTTTAGAGCGGGTCTTGGACATCAAAACATTTTAGCACCACGCACCGTATATATCTTACCTGGTGTATAGTATGCAACTTTTGACATCTGATTCACCCCCTTCTGTGTCTGTGTGAATATGGGAATATATGTATACTCTCTAAATGTGTGAATAAGTGGATAGATGTATACATACACTGCCCTCCATAATTATTGGCACCCCTGGTCAAGATGTGTTCTTTAGCTTCTAATAGTCTTTTTTTTTTAATAATATAGGACTACAATTGGGGGAAAAAAGAGGGAAAGCGCAGCCTTTAATTCAAGTGCATTTATTCACTGGGGGGGGAAAAAATCCCACATTAAGAAATAATTATTTTACATCAAATCATGTGTGCCACAATTATTAGCACCCATGATGTTAATATTTTGTACAACCCCATTTTGCCAATAAAACAGCATCTAATCTTCTCCTGTAATACTTTACAAGATGGGAGAATACAGAAAGAGGGATTCTGGACCATTGTTGTTTGCACAATCTCTCTAAATCATCCAGTGACCTGGGTCCTGTCCTCTGCATGCTCCTCTTCAGCTCACGCCACAGATTTTCAATGGGGTTGAGGTCTGGGACTGAGATGGTCATGGGAGGAGCTTGATGCTGTGTCTGGTGAACCATTTCCATGTCGATTTGGCCACATGTTTAGGGTCATTATCTTGCCAAAAGACCCAGTGATGACCCATCTTCATCTTTCAGGCCACAGGATTTTGATTTAAAATGTTCTGGTATTTCAAAGCGTTCATGATGCCATGCGCCCGAACAAGGTTCCCAAGGCCTCTGGAAGAGAAACAGGCCCACAACATCACCGATCCTCCCCATACTTCACAGTGGCCATAAGGTGCTTTTCTGCTTAGAGCGTTTGTTGCCAAAAAAGCTCTATCTTGGTCTCATCTGACCAAAGCACACAGTCCCAGTTGAAGTTCCAGTACTGATAAGCGAACTTCAGACGTTTTCATTTGAGTGTGAGTGAGAAAAGAGTTTTTTCCATGCATGCCTCCCAAACAGCTTGTGGACATGCAGATAGCTTGTTGGCATGTAGATGGTTGTTTTGGAGACTTTGTGACTTCAAGATACTACCAATTGTTGCAATTCTTTAACAGTGAGCTCTGGAGAACGGTTTATTTCTCTTATCATCTTCCTCATTGTGTGTGGTGGCAAAATAAGCTTGTGTCTCTGTCCAGGCTTGTTTAACACTGTTCTAGTTGTTTTAAACTTCTTAATGATTCCTCTGACAGTAGATATGGACAGGTGCAGGCGAGGAGCTGTTTTCTTGTAGCCATTGACTGATTTATGAAGGTGGACAGACATCTGCTTTATTTGAATGATGTATTCCTTTGCCTTTCTCATGTTGAAGACTGGATAAGAAAAATGGCCTCTGTTATACCAAGGAAACTGGAAGTGATGGATTACTAATTAAATGTTCTGAGATACTCTGATGAACTTTATAAACTACTATAGAAATGACAGAAAAACTTCAATTACAGGTATTTCCTAGGAATTGTTAGAGATGCCAATAATTGTGGAACAGGTGATTTCATGAAAAATAATTATTTCTGAGGCATCCTGAGTTGAAGGTTGTATTTTTCTACAATTTTCAGTGAGAATAGCTTTTGCAATAAAAATCTATTTTACAGATTTTAACCGGGGTGCCAATAATTATGGAGGGCAGCTATATTGGATATATGTATCCATATGTGTACATATAGGTATGTGTGCATACAGGTACAGTGCTTTTTTTTTTTTTTTTTTTTTTTTTTTTTAATACTTTTTTCACCTTTTCACACCTAATTTTTTTGGATCATCAAAACAAATTTAAACATTACACAAAGATAACCCAAGTATTAAAAAAAAAATGCAGGTTTATTGTTGTGATTTTATTTGTTAAGACAAAAAAAATCCTATACAAACCTACACGAACCTCCATGAAAAAGTAATTGCCACCCCCCATTAAATTGTGATTAATCCTATTTTTGGGGAAAATTGAGTTCAATTTCATGGCCACACCCAGGCATGATTTCTGGCAGACATTTCCAATCAGGAAATCCCTAACATAAAACCTGTCTGACAAGATGAGGTAAGCCATACTGAACACACATCATCATGCTGCAATCCAGTGAGCTTCAAGAACAAACAAGAAAGAAGATTATAGAGATGTCTCAGTGTGGGAAAGGATACAAAGTCCGTGATAAATCTTTGGGACTCCAGCGGACCACTGTCAGAGCCATTATCCATAAATGGAGAAGGCATAGCACAGTGGTGACCCTTCCCAGGAGTGGCTGACCTACCAATATTACTCCAAGAGCACCGCGCAGACTAATCGGAGAAGTCACAAACGATCCAAAAATCATTTCTAAACAACTACAAGCCTCACTTTCCTCAGTTAATGTCAATATTCATGACTCCACTATCAGAAAGACACAAGGCAAAAATGGCATCCATTGAAGAGTTCTGAGGCAAAAACCACTGTTGACAAAAAAGAATATCAAGGCACAACTCACTTTTGCCAAGAATCCTCTTGATCATCCCCAAAGCTTTTGGGAAAATGTCCCCTGAACTGATGAAACTAAAGTTGAATTTTTTGGCCGAAATGCATCCTGTTACATCTGGCGCAAAAGAAACACTGCATTTCATGATAAGAACATTATGCCAACAGTGAAACATGGTGGTGGAAGTGTGGTGATCTGGGCCTGCTTTGTTGCTTCAGGGCCTGGGATGACTTGTCATGATTGATGGAACCATGAATTCTGTTCGCTACCAAGAAATCCTGGCAAAGAATATTCGTCCATCAGTTCGAGACCTCGAGCTAAAGCGCACCTGGGCTCTGCAGCAAGACAATGATCTGAAGCACACCAGCATGTCCACTTCTGAATGTCTAAAAAAGAACAATATGAGGGTTTTGGAGTGAGCTAGACAAAGTCCCGACCTGAACCTTATTGAGATGCTGTGGCATGACCTTAAAAAGGCTGTTCATGCCCGAAAACCATCCAGTTTGGTTGATCTTAAACAATTTTGCAGAGAAGAGTGGCCCAAAATCCCATCACAGTGATGTGAAAGACTCATCGCCTCTTATTGAAAACGGTTGACTGCAGTTATTGCTGCAAAAGGTGGTTCAACCAGCTATTAAGTTTAGCTACTAAATTACTTATTCACATGGGCCCTTGTAGGTTCAGCTGTTTTTCCCCCTTAATAAATGCAATTGGCACTGAAAACTGCATTTTGTGTTTACTTGTGTTTTATCTTTGTATAATATTTTAGGTTTGTTTGATCTGAAATGGATGACCGTGACAACTGTACAAAAAATGTCAGAAATTGGTCAGGGGAAAAACATTTGCACAGCACTGTATATGAATGTGTGTAGCTTGGTATCGTTCCTGAGTTGTCTTTTGTGCACTTTATTTTATAATTGCTGCTAAAATGATTATTCATTCATGAAACAGTGGCAGTAAAGATCTTTTTGTGTGTGTGTGTGTGTGTGTATAAGTGTATGTTTATACCTGTTAATTCTATGTACTGTCTGTATTTACATTTGAATTTGTCTGTGGTGCATTCCTATCTCAGGCTGGTCAAAGCGAATTGAGTACACACCTGGTTCTGGCAGCATCCCCCTCTTCCCCAGCCTGCGCCTGGAGACCTGTGAGGAGACTGTGTGGAACATTCAGGCCAATGTGGAACTTCAGACTGGTCATATTGGGAAAGGCTGTGATCGTGATAGTTACTCTGACCGTTCTGTAAGGAGGCTTTGCGGTACGTTTTACTACATTTCTGCTGTTAAAAGAATATGTACATGTATAGCTTTGTTTTCCAGTCTCGTGTATTGAGTTAAAAATTACTAGCACAAGTAGATGAGCACTAAGAATCATTTTGAATTAATTGCAAAAAAATGTTTTATCCTCATTTAAAGAAACATGAGCATCTGCACTAAGTTCATCATAATAACATTAAAATCTGTTTATTCAGGTGCTGTCAGAGGTGAGGTTGACCTGCTCCCACCTCCGTCCCCTGCGGCAAACTGGACAGCTGCACTGCCCACCCTTCCCTCTTCCGACTCGTCTCTGGTATTTTCTTTCAATGGCTCTAGTCATGTTGCCTTGGTTCCTGACTCAGTTACCTCAACAGTGCCTGGAGACCACTTTACCCTCCAGCTGTGGATGCGAAGGGGTGGAGCCAACACTCAGCCACCAGTCAATCAGGCGAGAGGAGCACGTAAAGAGGAGGAAACGATTTTGTGCAGCACTGTGAAAAATGGTCAGTTATATTGCTAATAACGTCACAATTCTTACTAGGTCTACTGGAGTAATTTGTGTGTACGTAATGACTCCAAAATCATTGATACTCTTACTGAAAATAAACATATCATTTAGAACATATAATGTGAATGGGCAAACAGAGATGAAAATGTTGAGGTTCTCTTTGGGAGTAACGAGGATGGATAGGATTAGGACTGAGTACATCAGAGGGACAGTACATGTTAAAGGTTTTGGAGACAAAGTCAGAGAGGCTAGATTGAGATGGTTTGGACATGTACAGAGGAGGGATTGTGAGTATATTGGTAGTAGGATGCTGAGGTAGGAACTACCAGGCAGAAGGCCTAGAGGAAGACCAAAGAGAAGATTTATGGATGTGGTGAAGGAGGACATGAAGGTAGTTGGAGTAAGAGTAGAAGATACAGAGGATCGGGTGAGATGGAGGCGAATGGTTTGCTGTGGCGACCCCTGAAGGGGGAAGCCGAAAGGAAAAGAAGAAGAATGTGAATGGGCAATATTGTCAAGAATAATACTTAAATTAACTGACATTCCGGTGATGATGGATTGGTATTAATGAGCCTAAAATATGCTAAGGAAACATTCATCACACCATCACATCACCTCCACGTCCTGGACTGTAGATACAAAGCAGGTTGGATTCATGTCAAAATGTGAAATGCTTGTCAGATTACCACAGTTGTACAGAGTTATTTAAGTTACTGTAGTTCAGGGGTCGGCAACCGTTGCCATTCAAAGAGCCATTTGAACCCATTAAAATGAAGCCATTAAAATCAAATAACACTGCATATAATGTTTCCCCCCATTTTCCCTTCATATTAATAAAAAACATATATATGTGTTGCATTGATTTGAACAACTGCAGAGACAATTAAATTACAATTCTGCTTGCAACAAAAACATTTATATTCAAAAAAAGACGTTGAATAAAAAGTTACTTTCAATTAAAATTCCCAAAGTCTATTTGAGTCCTGAGGCAGTGGTGGCCTGGTGGAAAAAGGTGCTGGATCACTGATCCTAAGGTTGGGGGTTCAAACCCCACTCTCCATGGGTTGTCATTCCCCCCCCCCCCCCCTCGGTCAGCGTGTTCCTGCCCTGTGGTGGCCTGATGAGCTGTCCAGGGTGTACTCTGCCCTCACCCGAAGTTAGCTGGGATGGATGCCATCCTCCCAGTCACCCTAATTAGGATTAAGCGGTTACAGAAAATGAATGATTATATTTGAGACCTTTTTGTATTTTTATTAAGAAAAAGAATATCTATCCCACAAAGGGAGGGACGGGGTGCAGCCAGATGTGTTAACGGGTTGGGTAGCCTACCTCACCATCACTCCTTTTGTGGGATCTTCTTTTTCTTTATTTGTTATATTAATGTTGTCTTGTCATAGTTTTAATTTACAAAAATGACAGCAGCACATAAAAGTATATGAAGACTTATTTTAAGGAGTCTGCTCAACATTCTTTTAAAATGCTTAATACTGCACTGACCAACCCATTCTCAGAGTAAAGTCTGAACCAGACCGCAGTTTTTTATTTTGTCAATGGGAGGAGTTATTTAATTTCGAGATTGCTGTGCATAAACCAAATCTCATTCACCGTCTCTTACTTCAGCTGTGATTTCCATCCCTAGATTACAAACCCCAGCGGAGGAAAAATCTCTTTCGCTCACTGCGCTGCTGCTGGGATGGCGAGAACACTCCTTGCCATGAGCACAAGCGTTTGAAACTACCATCGCATGCTCCCTCCGCCAACACAGCAGATCAACAACATTAAGACTCTCAATGTAGCTGATTAATATAACGATTGCAATGTCCACACGAACACACACACAAAATCACCCCACCTTCACCAAATAAATATCCGCCCCCACCCGTGACTGTTAATTTTCATCTGTGTAATTTTCAACCCTAAAAGAGCATTTTTGCAAGGTTACCCACTGGGTACCTGTGGGTACCTGACCATTGCAGGACCCTGCGTTAGGCAGATTCTCCTGTCATTCAGGTGAAAACTAGTTTAACTTACTACCCCTGGTAGCTCAGAGTGCTTCCGTTGTGAGTAAATAAGCAGCATTTTCTTTTTGCAGTTGTCTTTGGTGATTCAGTGGTTTTGTATATGAAGCATGTTTGCACCTATCAGCCACCGTGAAATACAAATTCATTATTTTAGAAAGCCACGGAGTCACATCAGAGAGGTGAAAGAGCCATGGGTTGCTGACCCCTGCTGTAGTTTATCAGCTCAAACCAGTCTGTTCATTTTCTGTTAACCTCTCATCTGTATGGTGTTTCTGTCTTACTGCTCTCATTGGATGCTTTTCTTTATTACACTGTACTCAGTAACCTATAAAGACTCTTATGTCTGAAAATACAAGAAAATCAGAAGTTATATCATAGCTCCTGAGTGGAGCCCAGTGTCACAAGTGTACCTCTGTCCACCCAGCAGTTTAAATGGGTGCCAGTAAAAATATTGGGAAGGTAACCTGTGATGGACTAGTGTCCCATCCAGGAGCTCCTGGTAGCTTCATGCTATGGAAACCGGGAATAAGTACCGGCCCGATCAGCCACTAAACGCGTGTAAAAAAGCCCAACAGACTTACCTTACCATACCATTATGACTCTGCGCAAAACACAAAACAATTTCTCAATAATTTTGCACCTTGTTTGTATATGTATACATCCCAGTTGTCAATAGTAAGCAGATTCTGGGAAGATGGCGGCTACTTTGGGAATTTTTGAAACCATGCAATACCCTGAGTAGCACCGGTCTTGTGTTTATATCTGGGGTTTGGTGTGCTTTTAATCAACCTCCTCCCCTGACACACGTGCGCACGCACACACACGCACACACACACACACACACACACACACACACACACAGAGTTGTGAAAAAATGAAGCGTGATGAAAATAAGGTAGCATTCATATGTACACAATTTCCTCTAGGATTAATAAAGGATTCTGATTCAGCATTCAGAATGTACAGTACTAAAGGTATTGTAGTATGTCTTCACCCCCTTTAGTACATTCTGTGACTTCTGTGCAAGCGACTAATAATTCGGGCACAAAACTCAGGCACAATCTTTGCGGAAACAGAACGTGAACGTGTTAATCGTATCATTAAACTAACAAGAGATGTGATAAAAATGACAATGAAAATCAGCTAGTGGAAGGTGGTGAACGGAAAAGTCAGCATTAATGTTTCCTCCTTTTGCTTCATAGCAAATTTAGAAATTGCATCGGAAATTATTTATTTGTTTTCTCCTTAAAGGATCTGCTTCCATTACACCAACTTCAGACACCTGTCAATAGATGAACTTGAGTCAATACCTAAGACTTTATATTACAAATCCTCAAGCCAGCTCATAGGTCCAAAACTCAGGACAATCATTCCGGAAACACAAAACATGAACTTGTTAAACGGATCATTAAACTAACAAGCGAGGTGACACATGTGACTGTAAAAATCAATTATTGAAAGATGGTGAACACAAAAACTCAGGTGTTCCGGTTAAAGTATCATTATCATTTTAATATATCGGAATTTTATTAGTTATAAGCATTGATTAATTCATTCATTTTCTGAACTGCTTAATCATAATTATGGTCGCAGGGAAGTTGACACCCATCTCAGCCAACTCTGGGCGGAGGACAACCTGGACAGCTCGCCAGGACATCGCAGGGCAGAAACACACTGATAGCTATACAGCCTACTCTTGACAAAAAACACCAATGGCTATTTTCAATGCCTCTCACCACAGACAGTGAGAGACATGGCTGGCCTTTAATAATCCAGTTAGCTGCACTTGGAGGACAGCAGTGACAAACCATTGATAGTGAAGCTTGAACTCTCAACCTTTGGATCAGTAATCCAGCACCATACCACCAAGAAACCACTGCCTCAGTTATAAGCAAAACATATGCAAATGATTCGTGCTAGATGCAAGTACAAAGACTTATATTTGATGTATAACTTGATTTAAATATCAGGATGTGTGTATTGACTGCTATCTTTCAGTCTACAGGGTTTAAATTACTCTTACAAAACAGGCAGTCACCCTTCATCAAGGTTAACACTGGTTTCATGTAACAGGACACAGTTTCAGTTAGTCATGATCTGTAGTGGCGTTTTCAACCTGCATTTGTTTAGGATGGGTTTTATTTCTTTCAACTCTTGTTCACAAGGACATGGGATCAAATTATTTTTAGTCATTCCTTGTTTTTGTCTTCTGGCCTTTATTTATTATGACACTGATAATCAACTTAACTGTAAAGTTTATTAATCACTCTTACCCCTTGTTTTAAAGGGTGCGATTATATTCTGGAATTGACAGTTTTTCATTCATCCTTTGAACAAACCAATTTTTCCTATATTTGTGCCATACAATTTTCTTTCATTTTGTGTTTGCATTGTTATTCATGAGGCTCGTGAAATGGCTTATCTCGCTAAAGCGCTGTTCTCCTCTTGCTATTACCAAACCGAATCACAGGAGAGTCATGGATTAAGCTCTCTCTCTCTCTCTCTCTCACACACACACACACACACACACACACACACACACACATTTAGAATTATTGTGTACCCAATTCTCTGTTGTTGCTTTCCAGATTTGGTCACCTGCTATTAGAAAAACTGTGCAGAGCTGAATACTGAAAGACAGTACTGTATATATGTGTTCTCATTAACAGATGATTCCTATTCGCACTACTCCCTGTCTGTGCATGGCTGTCGCCTGTCTCTCTTTTACTGGCCAGATGTCTCAGCTGCACGTCCAGCTAAATTCCTCTGGAAGCTGGAACAGGTAAACAGGCAAACTGCATATGTGACATAAAAACATTAAAGATAATTGGTTATTATAACCTTGAATAATCGCTGAGTATGCCTTATTTGACCACATCATGCATTTATCAAAGTGAAGTGCCTACGTGGACTTCCCTAGGTCCTGCAGAAATTACACATTACATACACATAGTGTCCTATGTAAGAGGTCAGGCCCACTTCCTTATATGATAAATGATAGATAAAATAGGTTTGTGTATTCATTAAAATAAAAAAAAGGGGGGCAGTGGTGGTCTAGTGGTATAGGGTGCTGGATCGCGGCTAACTGGGTTATCAAAGGCGGGCCATGTCTCTCACTGTCTATGGTGTGAGGCATGTAAAAGAACCATTGCTGACTTTCGTAAAGAGTAGGCTGCAAAGTCGTCAGCGTGTTTCTGTCCCTTGCTAAAAAAGGGTTGTGACGGGAAGGGCATCCGTCGTAAAAACCTCTGCCAAATCAAATGTGCGAATCAGATGATTTGCTGTGGCGACTCCCGAGTAAAAAAGGGAAAAAGCCGAAAGGAAGACAGACAGACAGTCTATTCATTAAAATACTCAAGTCTTTAAAAAAAGCACTCAACGTATTCAACTGAACTGACAAAATATTGGAAATATTTCGACCAATTTGATTTAAATTGTGTGTGTGTGTGTGTGTGTGTGTGTATACACCGTAAACAACGTGATTAGTGCCCAAAGGCGCTTAAAAAAATTGTAGTGGGCAGGTGCTTATTAAAATGTTACCAGCGGAGTGGAACTGTAAGTGCTTATTACCATCGAGGTGGAAAACATGAATAATAACAGAACAATAAAAGAGCTTTACTGGTATTTGAGTTATTCATTTTGTAGTATCAACCAAACTACTTCTATTAAAGCTGAAAATAAACAGAAAACAGCATAAATTAAAAGAAATACTTCCTTCCGTTACTTTTCCCTCCTGGTGCTTTTTCCTTTAAACATTTCCTTTAAACATTTTCCCAAGTAAAATGAGCCAGTCGAATGTCAGCTTTAGCACATGGCAAGTTGAACCAATCAACACGAACATAAACAAAAGCACATGGCCTAGAACGTCTTTAAATTTATGAAGTTAGTGAGCAGGAGAATTGGGTGAAAAATACTCATCATCACTTTCTGATAGGTCAATATCTGGCTCATTGCTCCATTCATTCAGAGCAGCCGATAGTTTTGCTGTAGCAGTTTCTAATGGTTCATCGGTTGTTGGACATTTACCAAGAGGACACAGCAAAATATTTTCCTGTTTTTTAAAACACAGCGGAACAATCAAATGTGTTGTTACTGATGAACATTATAGACATTCCCCAGTGGCAGGGGCTCTTGAAATACCGCGTACACTCAGTTTTACACACAGTGAACGCCTCATTTTACGGTTACAGAGACTGGTTGAATAAAATTGGTAAGTTTGATTTACGATTTTGCTCCCAGTACACATGGGTGGTTATTAGATGCAAAATCAAAACCATTGGGGGGGCTTATTGGAGCAGAGCGCTTATTATGTCGAATATGGTGTGTGTGTGTGTATATGTGTGTATATATATATATATATATAGATAGTCCTCAAAAAATTAACATATTGTGATAAAGTTCATTATTTTCTGTAATGTACTGATAAACATTAGACTTTTATATATTTTAGATTCAGTGCACACCAACTGAAATATTTCAGGTCTTTTACTGTTTTAATACGAATGATTTTGACATACAGCTCATGAAAACCCAAAATCCCTATCTCAAAAAAATTAGCATATCATGAAAAGGTAGTCTAAACGAGCTATTAACCTAATCATCTGAATCAACGAATTAACTCTAAACACCTGCAAAAGATTCCTGAGGCTTTTAAAAACTCCCAGCCTGGTTCATTACTCAAAACCGCAATCATGGGTAAGACTGCCGACCGGACTGCTGTCCAGAAGGCCATCATTGACACCCTCAAGCAAGAGGGTAAGACACAGAAAGAAATCTCTGAGCGAATAGGCTGTTCCCAGAGTGCTGTATCAAGGCACCTCAGTGGGACGTCTGTGGGAAGGAAAAAGTGTGGCAGAAAACGCTGCACAACCAGAAGAGGTGACCGGACCCTGAGGAAGATTGTGGAGAAAGGCCGATTCTAGACCTTGGGGAACCTATGGAAGCAGTGGACTGGGCTACAGGTGCCACATTCCCCAGGTCAAGCCACTTTTGAACCAGAAACAGCGGCAGAAGCGCCTGACCTGGGCTACAGAGAAGCAGCACTGGACTGTTGCTCAGTGGTCCAAAGTACTTTTTTCGGATGAAAGCAAATTTTGCATGTCATTTGGAAATCAAGGTGCCAGAGTCTGGAGGAGGACTGGGGAGAAGGAAATGCCAAAATGCCTGAAGTCCAGTGTCAAGTACCCACAGTCCGTGATGGCCTGGGGTGCCGTGTCAGCTGCTGGTGTTGGTCCACTGTGTTTTATCAAGGGCAGGGTCAATGCAGCTAGCTATCAGGAGATTTTGGAGCACTTCATGCTTCTATCTGCTGAAAAGCTTTACGGAGATGAAGATTTTCATTTTTCAGCACGACCTGGCACCTGCTCACAGTGCCAAAACCACTGGTAAATGGTTTTCTGACCATGGTATTACTGTGCTCAATTGGCCTGCCAACTCTCCTGACCTGAACCCCATAGAGAATGTGCGGGATATTGTGAAGAGAAAGTTGAGAGACACCAGACCCAATGCTGTGGATGAGCTTAAGGCCGCTATCGAAGCATCCTGGGCCTCCGTAACACCTCAGCAGTGCCACAGGCTGATTGCCTCCATGCCACGCTGCATTGAAGCAGTCATTTCTGCAAAAGGATTCCTGACCAAGTATTGAGTGCATAACTGAACATAATTATTTGAAGGTTGACTTTTTTTGTATTAAGAACACTTTTTTTTTTTATTGGTCGGATGAAATATGCCAATTTTTTGAGATAGGAATTTTGGGTTTTCATGAGCTGTATGCCAAAATTATCAGTATTAAAACAATAAAAGACCTGAAATATTTCAGTTGGTGTGCAATGAATCTAAAATATATGAAAGTCTAATGTTTATCAGTACATTACAGAAAATAATGAACTTTATCACAATATGCTAATTTTTTTAGAAGGACCTGTGTGTGTGTGTGTGTGTGTATATATATATATATATATATATATATATATATATACACGGATATATATATGGATATATGGATTTTGTTCCCCCAGTTTCTCACTTAATTTAGTTGTTTCCAATTCCCACCCATCAGGTATTGCCTTCCCTATCACACAGCTACCACTGACCAGGGAGGGGCGAAAGCATGCACATACCTCCTCTGCGACATACAATGCTAGCCTCCCACCACTTTTCGAACCATAGTGCATATGCATTTATGGGCGGTTTAACACACTCCGAGGGAAAGTGCTATCAGTCCCCTCATATGAATGAGCTCACAGATGCCCATGATTTACTCAATTTCACAATTACTGTGAGTGAGAGTCAGGTGATGGTATTCCATCACTCCAGTTAGCTCCCTTAGATTCCCGGTCATGGATGGCTGTGGACGACACAATTATATTTAGGGAGCTGTCAAGGTTGTACTCTGCCCTCGCCAAGAGTCAGCTGAGATTGATGCCAGCCTCCCTTCAACCCTAATTAGGATTAAAGCAGTTCAAAAAATGAATGAATGAATGTTCTATTTAGGCATAATTTATACTCTTATCAGAGTTATAACTGTGTTATAAAGATTTACTGTTTAATACTTTTTCTTTCATGTGGTGTGTATTTACTTGAAATTGGTAATGTCTGTCATATATGTACATAAGAATTTAGTGTGGTCTGTAAAAGATCTCTGATGGTCTTTGCACTCTGTTCTTGACAGGTGTGTGACAGTGAATGGCATCACTTGTCTCTTAGTGTGCAATTCCCATCTGTCACATTGTATGTGGATGGCGTTACCTTTGACCCTGCACTCATTCATGACAATGGAGCCATTCCTAATCCTGCACCACACCAGAGGCTGGTGATTGGAGCATGTTGGGGTATGTATACTGAAGCAAATGTTAACTACACTGCAGTCTCTGTTTGTGTGTATATGTGTCAGATGGTGCTTAACAGAAAGCATGTGCAGCAGCTTTATTACTGAGTGTGCTTAGATACAGGTCTCGCTGCATTGCCAATGATCCTATACATTAGATACATATCAAACATGTTTGAGTGCAAAACAATAAGAATATGATGTTATGCAATACAGTACAGTTCCTCTGCTTTAATGACCCACTATATGACTTCAGTCTTCTTGTTGAAGCCAAGGTAATCGAGCGACCACCACAACATTGTCTCGTCTTTTTGTGGCATGTGCACATGTGTGATTCACCCAGACACAATGAAACTCAAACAAGACTTGAAAATAATCGGTCAGTAAACAGATTCCAGAAAAGGAATCAATTTAATATACCATTATTAATTAAAAATAAAAGGCCTCAACTGAGCTTCCCTTCCTCCACAATAAAGACAAACGTGCCCTTGAGCAAGACACCTAACCCCCAACTGCCCTCCAGGCGCCTGCAATATATGTGGCACCCCACGTGTGTGCACACTTTGGATGGGCTAAATGCAGAGGAAATAATTTCCTTTTCTGGATTTATATACTGTATTAATCCAGAAAAGGAAATTATTGGTAATGTAGCAGTTAGCCTCACAGCAAGAAGGTTCTGGGTTCCATTCCTGAGCTCAGTCCTTTCTTTGTGGATTTTGCATGTTCTCTCACATTTGCTTGTGTGGGTTTCCTCCAAGTACACCAGTTTATTCTCACAGACCAAACACATGCATATTGGGCTGTTCCAAATTGCCCCTAGGTGTGGATGCGAGTGTGTGTGGTTGCATGTTTGCCTTACAATGTTCTGGCAAGCTGTTCAGGCTGTACCAGTGTGGCTTCAGCCTCCTCTTCACCCAAGAAGGATTACAGTGCTTGGCAAACGAGTGAGTGAGGGAATAAGTGAGATTTTATGAAGGTAAAAAAGATAGAACTTGTTCAACCCAATTTCATCCCACATCATATCTGATGCATAACTACAGCTAATGTGATCAGGGAGGCAGGTAACTGCAGCAAATGTGATCAGGGAGACAGGTAGGAGAATACTTGGTGTGTCATCTGGAAGGAGAGGAGATAAGGAGACTTGGTTGTGGAATGAGGAAGTGCAGGAGTGTGTACAAAGGAAGAGGTTAGCTAAGAAGAAGTGGGACATAGAGAGGACTGAAGAGAGTAAACAGGAGTACAGGGAGACACAGCGTAAGGCGAAGGGAGCAGTGTCAAAGGCCAAACAGAGGGCGTATGATGACTTGTATGCTCAGTTGGAAAGTAAAGAGGGAGAAAATGATTTATATAGGTTGGCACAGCAGAGAAATAGAGATGGGAAGGACGTGCAGCAAGTTAGAGTGATTAAGGACAGAGAGGGAAATGTATTGACTGATGACAGAAGTGTGCTGGGAAGATGGAAAGAGTACTTTGAAGAGCTGATGAATGAGGAAAATGCGAGAAAAAAAAAAGAGTAGAAGAGGTGACTGTTGAGGACCAGGAAGTAGCAAAGATTAGTAAGGGTGAAGTGAGGAGGGCATTGAAGAGGATGAAGAATGGAAAGGCAGTTGGTCCTGATGACATACTGGTGGAGGTATGGAAGTGTCTAGGAGAGGTAGCAGTAGATTTTCTGACAAGAGCATTCAACAAGGTCTTAGAGAGTGAGAGGATGCCAGAGGAATGGAGGAGAAGTGTGCTGGTGCCCATTTTTAAGAACAAGGGAGATGTGCAGAGTTGTGGCAACTACACAGGGATAAAGTTGATGAGCCATACGATGAAGTTATGGGAAAGAATAATGGAAGCTAGACTAAGGGCAGAGGTCAGCATTTGTGAACAACAGTTTGGTTTCATGCCAAGAAAGAGCACCACAGATGCAGTGTTTGCCTTGAGGATGTTAATAGAAAAGTACAGAGAAGGTCAGAAGGAGCTGCATTGTGCCTTTAGTCTAGCTTCCACTATTCTTTCCCATAACTTCATCGTGCCTTTTCAATTGCCTTTCCAGGGTCAAGGGTCATCAAAGGTCAGCTCTGAGCCCCTTCTTGTTTGCTATGGTGATGGACAGGCTGACAGACGAGGTTAGACAAGATTCCCCATGGACTATGATGTTTGCAGATGACATTGTGATCTGCAGTGAGAGCAGAGAACAAGTGCAGGAAAATCTAGAGAGGTGGAGGTATGCCCAGGAAAGGAGGGGAATGAAGGTTAGCCTCAGAAAGACAGAATACATGTGTATGAATGACAAAGACCCAACGGGAACGGTGAGGTTACAGGGAGCAGAGATAAGGAAGGTGCAGGATTTTAAGTACTTAGGCTCAACAATCCAGAGCAGTGGAGAGTGTGGAAAAGAGGTGAAGAAGCGTGTGCAGGCTGGTTGAAATGGTTGGAGAAAAGTGTCCGATGTGATGTGTGATGGGAAAGTATCGGCAAGAATGAAGGGAAAAGTGTACAAGACGGTGTTGAGGCCAGCGATGTTGTATGGTTTAGAAACAGTGTCCCTGGGGAGAAGACAGGAGGCAGAGCTGGAGGTAGCGGAGATGAAAATGTTGAGGTTCTCTTTGGGAGTAACGAGGATGGATAGGATCAGGAATGAGCACATCAGAGGGACACCACATGTGAGAGGTTTTGGCGACAAAGTCAGAGAGGCTAGATTGAGATGGTTTGGACATGTACAGAGGAGGGATAGTGAATATATTGGTAGTAGGATGCTGAGGTTGGAACTACCAGGCAGAAGGCCTAGAGGAAGACCAAAGAGATGATTCATGGACGTGGTGAAGGAGGACATGAAGGTAATTGGTGTAAGAGAAGAAGATGCAAAGGATAGGGAGAGATTGAGGCAGATAATTCGCTGTGGTGACCCCTGAAGGGAACAACCGAAAGGAAAAGAAGAAGAAGAAGATCATATCTGGTGCATAATTTTTTAATACAGGTCATTGCATTGCAAACTTTTCCACTGGTGCACCTCAACCTTGAATCTTTGTTAGTAAAAAGAAATAAACCATCTTCGGAGTCCAGCGGCTACTTGATGACAGCGTGATGGTATTATTTCTCATTAATTGCAATGAGTGTACATTTCTGTCTGATATTAAAATAATTTGAATGATTTATTATTCAGCAATACAGAAATCATGTGTTTGTGTGTGTGTTAGAGATTCCCAGCCAGGTTTTCAGGCTCGTACTGTTCCCCTTTGCTCTGCTGCAGTGTTTGTGTTAATCAGCATTATCAGCATAGATGCTTTTCTTTGTGCTGTAGCTCACACACTGCATTTACTCAATATAATAATTCACATATAGATTATTTTCTTTTCTTCAGAGCCAGAGAACAAGCAAAAAGACATTGTTAACAACAGCATCCCAGAGGGCAAGGACACAAGTGAGTTATGAATGCTTGTGTAGAGAAGTGTGCGTGTGCGTGTGCGTGTGCGTGTGCGTGTGCGTGTGTTGACCATGTCTTCTTAGCAGCGTTATAATCTTACAAATGTTTATGCAAGGTTAAAAGCCTGAGCCAAATAGCAATTTACTTTTACCATAATAGTATAATACAATGGTACCTCACCTTACGAAATTAATCCGTTCCAGAAGTGGTTTCGTAACCTGGATTTTTCGTAAATTGAACTGCATTTTGCATATAAAATGCGTGATTCATTCCAAGGCCCCCATTACTACCCCCTAAACCCTTTAAAAATGATAAAAGTATGCCTTTTTAAGGCCTCCTTCTGCTTCAATATCGTACCAATGGAAGACAGGTTTGGCCATATTCCTTTGCGATATCACTGAACTGCATGCCACGAGCCCACTTCTTGTTTTCACGCACACCGGGAATCACACGTGTGTGTGTGTGTGTGTGTGTGTGTGTGTGTGTGCGTGTGCGTGTGTGTGTGTGTGTGTGTGCGCACGTGTGTTGACCATGTCTTCTTAGCAGAGTTATAATCTTATAAATGTTTATGCGAGGTTAAAAGCCTGAGCCAAAAAATAAAGTTGCAATGAGTACACTCGAAAAACTCACAAAACAACAGTAACGCTGTCCTTTACACGAAAAGCATCATGGGTATTATGGCGATGCAGCTCCATAATAGCCAATGGGTCATCCCTCCTAGCCAATGGGAGGCCAGCTGGGCGGGATGTTGGGAGATAGCCAATGGGAGGCCAGCTGGGCGGGATGTTGGGAGATAGCCAATGGGAGGCCAGCGGGGCGGGATGTTGGGAGATAGTTAATGGGAGAGCAACTTTCGCATTGTTTGAATTTTTGAGATGGTGCTTTCATAATGTGAATTTGTTTCGTATCCAGAGACAGAAATTTTAGGAAAATGCGTTTCGTAACCTGGATTTTTCATTTGGTGAGACTTTCGTAAGGTGAGGTACCACTCACTATATTTCAAAAGCTAAGGCTAAGACATTCACACAGGAAATGACAAGTGACCATACAAAGTTAAAGTTAACACGAAACGTACAACGAGAGGCAAAATTTTTTCACACAAATCAAAGTTCAACTGTGTTCAACTTATCTGCACTGTAATGTGAAGTGATATGAGAGATTATTAATCAGAGCTTCACGATACTGATTAGCAAATGCTTCTGACAATTAATTCGACAAAACCTTTCCGAAGGGAAACAACATACTGAAATTAAATTTCAACGCTCACATAAACATGTAAAAGAAGCTTATTATTGTCATCTCTAAACATTATTTGCCTTTCGACCATGCACAGAAATTTTACATGTATTATAACAGTAAACGTCATGCTTTGTTTCAACTTTATAAAATGCTTGACATTTCATGTGAGTACGTATTGATACATTGATTCTTTCCAGTTTATGATGCACACGGGTCTCTGTTTTATAGTTGCTGCTTTGTAATGATAAGATATATGATGATAATATAAGCTAAACTAAACTCAGATTATAAAATAATGATGATAAAACTTTTCATTAGCATGCTGATGGTAATTAGCGCAGTACAGCAGTACCTTGACTTATGAAATTAATCTGTTCCGAGGGAAAGCTCGTAAGCCAAATGTTTGTTAGATAAAACAAAAATTCCCATAGGAAATAATAGAAAACCAATTAATCCCTTCCAACCCCCCCCCCCCAAACTCATAACTTGACACAAACACGTATATTTGACTTAATATATTAAAGATAAACATATAGAAACAATAAGTATTTAATAATAATAATAATAATAATAATAATAATAATACATGTACAATAGGCCCCCGTTTTTTGCAGTGGTTTGGTTTTGGCCCTTCCCGTGAATCACGAAATTCTGCAAGTTGTTTATTTAGAAAAATAAAATCCTATGCATGATATTATGTCCGCAAATTATTGATGCGGTTTTAAAACCCTATGTATGATATTATAGATGCTAAAATATGCTTCTTAAACACATTCTATAGACAGTCTTACTCATCAATACAGTAATAATGTAGTAAAATGTAGTAATGATTAAATATAAACTTAATTTTTTACTTGATATTTATTGATAATAAAGTGTATATAGTATACAAGCATATATGTACAACATAAACATGTGATGTAATGAACTTTCAGCCAGACCCAGAATGCAGGAGACAATGTGAGATGGTACAGCACAGAGTCGATTTATTATTCAGAGGGGAAACACTTAAGCAGAGGGCAAACACAGTAACTACTGATGACGAAGAGAAACACAATAAACGTTAAGCACTGGGAAACTACGAAGTGGGAACTGGTTGAGCGTGGAGCTGGAACCAGAGAGAACACAGGGAAGCAGGGACGTGATGCGAGACAATCTTCTGGCTCAGAGGTGAGCGCGCAGCTTGTTTTTATAGGGAGTAGATGAGTGGAGTGAACTCAGGTATGTGCTGCTGCAATCATCCTGAGCAGGTCTTACAAGGAGTTAGATAGAGAACAGAGCCGCCAAAATCAAAGTCCCCCCAAAACACAGACCATAACAAAAAAAACATAAAAGAACATGAAGTGTAATAAATTGGATACCAAAAGGATAAACTTGGATAAACATGCTACAGCACAGTACATAAAATCTCACACACAAACATTCTAAACATTAACTTCGGTACTGTAAGGTAAGGTAAAGTGTCGTTTCTTCAGGAGAAAGTCTTATTTTTTCAGAAGAGACATCCAACGTCATTACCTTTTTCTGGCGCCTAGGCTCCTTACCAGAAAACAGAGAAGATGCAGGGTGGTTGGGTGGTATCATAGGGCTTAACTCAGTGCTTCTCAATTATTTTCTGTGGTGCCCCCCTAGGAAGAAAAAAACATTTCACGCCCCCCCACCACACCGTGAGAGACTATAAATAGTATTATTTGTCTATAAAATTATTAGCACACCTCTGCATAACATTGTATCTTTATTAACATTAAAAACAAACAAAAAAAGAGTTCAACTTACAAGAAAGAAAAACTTAATAAACATTGTTTTTAAATTTGTAATAGAAAAGATTTAAAGTGCACCAATGTGCCTGAAATTAAAAAAATACATCCTTAAACTCATTCAACTTATTTATGGCTTAATAGCTCCGTATCTCGCCACCTTTCTGTTCGTTCCTGTTAGAAATTTTTCTGTGCTGTTTCTTGAAGGGTTGTTTACTGCACTTCATATCGTTTGCTCGTCCGAAAAACCGCTACGCCATAGCATGACAATGAGAGCGCCACTGCCAACTAGTGGAGATGCAATTACACTTAATTCTCGTACACAATTCCAAAAAAGCATGTTCCGCAGGGCCATACGCGCTCCCTCCGACATGGTGTGCCCCACTATTTGAGAAGCACTGACTTAACTGGTAATTAAAACACACTAAAAAAATGCACATTGACAACTTGGGGGCATACACATCATCTCAACCAATCAGCAGAAGGGAGAAACAAAAGCTCTCAACCATTGGCTAAATTTGAATCACGTGCCAGTTACTTCCAGGTTTGTCGGCAATCCACGAGTATGCAGGAACGCGAGCGCAAAACTGCAAATGGTCAAGGGTCTACTGTACATTAACATTAATAATTAATAATAATTAATAATAAAACAAGAATAAACAATGTCAGCTCACACTTCTGATCATTGACTGTAGAAAAGATGTCATGTGGGCATGAAGATGTCACGTGGGCAGGCATGAGCTGGTGTGCAACAGGAGGAGGAGGAGAATTTTGTGCATGTGCACACTACGAATGCCAGCAAGAAAAGGCTCGTCATGAGCTCCCACAAGGCCTGTGTTTCTCAAATAGTGGGGGACACAGTGTGATACCTTTGAGAGAGATTTGGTGCGTATGACCCTGGTGAAGATGCTTTTTTGGCATACTGTTCTAGAATTAAGAGTAATTGCACATCCTCTATAGTCGGTGGCAGAGGTGCTCTCACTGTTTTCACTATGGTGTAGGGGAAAAGCACCAAGCAAATTATATGAAGTGCAGTAAACACTATTTATAGTGCAGAGCGTTAGGGGAGGGTCTTTTTCCCCCCCCTTCCTATAGGGGGCATCACAGAAAATAATTGAGAAGCAGTGCACAAGGTATATTCGGAGCACGGAGGAATACATGCAAAAGAATACAAGGCTAATCGACCGTAAAAGCCATTTCCCCAGCAGAGCTCGTAAATCAAAATTTTGCTCATTGGATGGGGCAGATTTTTGGTGGGATCGAAGTTCGTATCAAAGGAAATTTTGTTATAAAAGACACTCATAAATCACAGTACCACTGCACTGCTCACGGTTTTACTTGAAAGATTTTTACTTGGAAAAACATGTGAAGGGGTTACCTAAGCAACAAGAGCTGTCTGCGTCCTGTCTGAACATGGTTTAAAACTCTTTTTCTTACATCTCTTGTTTTGTACATTATGTTCCTGAATTAAAGATCTAGCACTGAGAGCTGAAGACCTATTGAACAGATCTTGTACAGAATCAGAGGTCATTCTGATAACAATAACCTGAAATAGAATTTTTATTATATATATATTTATTAGCCCACCCAGTTCAGCTAACTGGATTATCAAAGGTCAGCCATATCTCTCAATGTCTGTGGGGAGAAGTGTACAAAAGTGTAACAGTACAGACAAGGTAGGACCCAAACGCAGGACCACAGGAAACTGTGCGAGCTCCCAGGAAGCAAAAAATCAATGAACAGACAAAAGATATAAACTCTGGAGGCAGGCTGGAAAAACTTGTTGAGGCAGGGCTGGCAGATAGATCAAAAAGCAGAGGGATCTAGGAACTGGTGCAGACAGAGTAACAGGTAGTGACATCATCATCAATGAGGAGATAGTTTTCTGGAGTATATATAGGCTCCACTCCAATGCAGCCATGAGGCGGCAGGGGGTCGGGGGGCTCATGCGGTCCCAAGCCCGGAGAAATGCAGAGGGTTGTGTCAGGAAGGGCATCCGACGTAAAACCAGTGCCAAACTTTTATGATGCAAATCAGAAGTATTACCCCATACCGGATCGGTCGAGGCCCGGGTTAACAACGACCGCCATCAGTGCTGCCAATCAACAGGGTGCTGATGGAAATTGGACTACTGTTGGTCGAAGACGTCGAAAAAGAAGAAGAGGTGGGAAGCGGGTCCATAGGCAGAGAGAGAAGAGGAAAGGCATGAGTCTAGGACTGAGAGTGGGGACTTTGAATGTTGAAACTATGCAAAGAAAAGGTAGAGAGCTGGCTGACATGATGCAGAGGAGGAAGGTGGACATACTATGTGTTCAGGAGACCAGGTGGAAAGGTAGCAAAGCTAAAAGCTTAGGAGCAGGGTTTAAGCTGTTTTATCATGGTGTGGATGGAAAGAGAAATGGAGGAGGAGTCATCTTGAAGGAGGGGTTTGTCAGGAATGTTCTAGAAGTGAAAAGAGTGTCAGACAGAGTGATGAGTCTCAAGTTAGAAATTGAAGGTGTAATGCTCAATGTTGTTAGTGCTTATGCCCCACAGGCAGGATGTGAGCTAGAAGAGAAGGAGAGATTCTGGAGTGACTTAGATGAAGTGATGCAGAGTACCCCCAGAGGTGAAAGAGTGGTCATTGGTGCAGACTTCAATGGACATGTTGGCGCAGGAAACAGAGGGGACGAGGAAGTGATGGGCAGGTTTGGTATCCAGGACAGGAACACAGAAGGACAGATGTTGATAGATTTTGCAAAAAGGATGGAAATGGCTGTGGTGAATACTTTCTTCCAGAAGAAACAGGAGCACAGGGTGACTTATAAAAGCGGAGGTAGGAGCACACAGGTAGACTACATCTTGTGTAGGCGATGTAATTTGAAGGAAGTCAGTGACTGCAAAGTAGTAGTGGGTGAGAGTGTTGCCAAACAGCATAGGACGGTGGTATGCAGGATGATGCTGATGGTGAGGAAGGTGAAGAAGGCAAAGGCAGAGCAGAAGACAAAGTGGTAGAAGTTGAAAAAGGAAGAGTGTCGTGTTGTCTTCAAGGAGGAGTTGAAACAGGCTTTGGGTGGCCAGGAAGTGCTTCCAAATGACTGGACAACCACAGCAAATGTGATCAGGGACACAGGTAGGAGAGTACTTGGTGTGTCCTCTGGAAGGAAAGTAGATAAGGAGACTTGGTGGTAGAATGAGGAAGTGCAGGAGTGTGTACAAAGGAAGAGGTTAGCTAAGAAAAAGTGGGACATAGAGAGGACCGAAGAGAGTAAACAGGAGTACAGGGAGACACAGCGTAAGGCGAAAGTAGCAGTGGCTAAGGCCAAACAGAGGGCGTATGTTGACTTGTATGATAGGTTGGACAGTAAAGAGGGAGAAAATGATCTATACAGGTTGGCACAGCAGAGAAATAGAGATGGGAAGGACGTGCAGCAAGTTAGATTGATAAAGGACAGAGAGGGAAATGTATTGACTGATGACAGAAGTGTGCTGGGAAGATGGAAAGAGTACTTTGAAGAGCTGATGAATGAGGAAAGTGAGAGAAAAAAGAGTAGAAGAGGTGACCATTGAGGAGCAGGATGTAGCAAAGATCAGTAAGGGTGACGTGAGAAGGGAATTGAAGAGGATGAAGAATGGAAAGGCAGTTGGTCCTGATGATATACCTGTGGAGGTATGGAAGTGTCTAGGAGAGGTAGCAGTAGATTTTCTGACAAGAACATTCAACAAGGTCCTAGAGAGTGAGCAGATGCCGGAGGAGTGGAGGAGAAGTGTGCTGGTGCCCATTTTTAAGAACAAGGGAGACGTGCAGAGTTGCGGCAGCTACAGAGGGATAAAGTTGATGAGCCATACGATGAAGTTATGGGAAAGAATAGTGGAAGCTAGACTAAGGGCAGAGGTCAGCATTTGTGAACAACAGTTTGGTTTCATGCCAAGAAAGAGCACCACAGATGCAATGTTTGCTTTGAGGATGTTAATAGAGAAGTACAGAGAAGGTCAGAGGGAGCTACATTGTGCCTTTGTGGATCTGGAAAAAGCATATGACAGGGTGGCAAGAGAAGAACTGTGGTATTGCATGAGGAAGTCTGAAGTGGCAGAGAAGTATGTTAGAGTGGTGCAGGACATGTATGAGAGATGTAAGACAGTGGTGAGGTGTGCTGTCGGTGTGACCGACGAATTCAAGGTGGAGGTGGGACTGCATCAAAGGTCAGCTCTGAGCCCCTTCTTGTTTGCTATGGTGATGGACAGGCTGACAGACGAGGTGAGACAAGAATCTCCATGGACTATGATGTTTGCAGATGACATTGTGATCTGTAGTGAGAGCAGAGAACAAGTGCAGGAAAATCTAGAGAGGTGGAGAATGTCCTGGAAAGGAAAGGAATGAAGGTTAGCCTCAGAAAATCAGAATATATGTGTGTGAATGAGAAGGACCTAGGAGGAACGGTGATGTTACAGGGAGCAGAGATAACAAAGGTGGACGATTTTAAGTACTTAGGCTCAACAATCCAGAGCAATGGAGAGTGTGGAAAAGAGGTTAAGAAGCGTGTGCATGCAGGCTGGAATGGTTGGAGAAAAGTGTCCGGTGTGATGTGCGATAGGAGAGTGTCAGCAAGAATGAAGGGAAAAGTGTACAAGACGGTGGTGAGGCCAGCGATGTTGTATGGTTTAGAAACAGTGGCGCTGAAGAAAAGGCAGGAGGCAGAGCTGGAGGTAGCGGAGATGAAAATGTTGAGGTTCTCTCTGGGAGTATCGAGGATTGATAGGATCAGAAATGAGTATATCAGAGGGACAGCCCATGTAAGATGTTTTGGAGACAAAGTCAGAGAGGCTAGATTGAGATGGTTTGGACATGTATAGAGGAGGGATAGTGAGTTAATTGATAGTAGGATGCTGAGGTTGGAACTACCAGGCAGAAGTCCTCGAGGAAGACCAAAGAAGAGATTTATGGATGTGGTGAAGGAAGACATGAAGGTCGTTGGAGTCAGAAAAGAAGATGCAGAGGATAGGGTGAGATGGAGGGGAATGATTTGTTGTGGCGACCTCTGAAGGGAGCAGCCGAAAGTAAAAGAAGAAGAAGACATAGGCTCCACTCCACTGTGGTTCTGCATTTGGGTCCTACCTCGTCTGCTTGAAATGTAACAGAATAAACAAACTCGACATGGACCTAGCAAACTTCACCCAAGCTATCTGCACCAGGAGCCAATGGGGAGTACTTCTCAGTCAACATGAGCAGAGATTACTGCTGCTCTCAGCTCAGTTCAGTGCTTTTGAGGCTATCCTGTGCAGAATTGAAGACAGAGCCTGTACTCACCTTCCAACCCCACCACAACCATCTGTGGTCAGTACCATACTTCACTCCACTTCTCCAACTTTGAAAGCAGCTTTCTTCAAAGAGCCTCAAATTCTACCGCCTGAATGTTATGATCGGGATTTGGTACCTGTGGTGGCTTTCTGCATCAGTGTTCCTTGGTGTTCGAGTTCCAGTCCTTCTACTTCCCGGATAGCCTACATGCTCAGCCTTCTTACTGGTCAGGTGTGGACATGGGGAAGGGCTGACTGGGATGATCCACGATTTGCCGGGCAGAACTACATGGAATTCACCTCTCAAATGAAGTGTGTGTTTGACCTGCCTATCCCAAGGATGACTTACTCACCTGTCTTGATACCCCTACCTTGTCTGCCTGTACTGTGAAGAACCATTGCGGTTGTTTGTAAGGATTAGGCCACTGAGTTGCCGTCAGCATGTCTCTGCCCTGTGATGGCACCTGTCTAGGTGTCTAGGGTTTGCCTTGCCCTCACCCACAGTTGACTGAGATGGGTGCTGGCCTTCCTGCGATCCTTATTAGGATTAAGTGGTTCCAACAAAGGAATGACGAATAGTTACTAGCAGTAAGATCATATGTTTTGGTGGTAATGATGTTAAGATTGGACAGTGCTTAAATTTTGAGGTATTGTCGAACTGCTGTGTTCATTTCTAGAGCACAGGGGGGTTGGAGTTTTTGTGATTTGTTTATTAGCAGTGGTGAATAGAAATGTGACAGGAACTAATTTTCATATATGAAACCCTAGTTTAAACACAGAATAAATATCTAGCACTGTTTTTTTTATCTCCTCACATCCATCAGGGAGGTTTGTGGGTGGTTACCGCGGCTTGTTGTCAGGCGTAACAGTACGTCCCGGAAGTGTGGAACCTCACAGTGTGGTGGAGTGTCTGTACGCCTGCAGGGAGGGTCTGGATTTTGGAGATCTCGAGAGCCTTGGCTCTGGCATGAAGGTATTATGACTGAAATCTAACAACATTTTGCTTTGTGTTTTCTCCCATTATACAGTAAGCCTTACTTATTAATCAAGTTATTTAAACACCATCTCTGTAGTTTTAGTATTTTATACCCCAAGTAAAGTAGCAGCTGTTAGGGCAGTGGTGGCCTGGTGGTAAAGGGTGCTGGATCGCTGATCTTAAGGTTGGGAATTCGAGTCCCACTCTCCACAAGGTTGTCACTGTCCCCTCAGTGCAGCTAACTGGGTGATCAAAGGCCGGCCATGTTTCTCACCGTCTATGGTGAGAGACATGTAAAAGAACCACTGCTGACTTTTGTAAAGACTTGGCCGCAAAGCCATCAGCGTGTTTCTGTCCCTTGGATTGTGTCAGGAAGGGCATCCGACGTAAAAACCTATGCCAAATCAAACATGTGAATCAGATGATTCGCTGTGGCAACCCGTGAAAAAGGAAAAAACCAAAAGGAAAAGAAGAATGTAGTAAAGTAGCAACTGTTATTTTGTAGAGTTGCTACTTGTAACAATTATAGAAGAGCTGCTTTGCGCATACATGGTAGTGCTAATGTTCCCCCAGGTTCACGTTAACCCCAGTCAGTCAGTGCTGGTGTTGGAGGGAGACGACATTGAGAGCTTCAACCGAGCAGTTCAGCAGGTGACATACAGAAACTCACTACGATTTGCGACGCCTGGAGTGCGTCCTCTCAAACTGAGCACATCCCTCAGGTAAATATGCCTCTACACTTTCATCTATGTGAGCATTTAATACAGAAACTGCAATATTTCGTAATTTTGGAAAGTATTTTCTTGTTGAAAGCAGGAAATCTGAGTTACTCACTGGGGTTAATGGATAATTTATATTCGCAACAGAAAAATATTCTTTAAAGCAGTGGTCCCCAACCTTTTTTTCACCACGGACTGGTCAACGTTTGACAGTTTTACTGGGGGGGAGGGGGGTGTCATATGTTGTTTATATTATAAACAATCACCTGTTGTGATGAACCCGTAACTCAGGTAGGAATCTTGGTATTTTCTTTTAAATGCGGCTTTCTTTTTGCAGGCAGTCTGTGACCCTTCTGCTGTCTCATTGTTGTCTCGTTTACCCTTTCCAAAAAAAACCTCTCCAGTAAACTCTGTTTCTGGCTCATTTTGCAAGGGCTAGCTTGCATTTCTGATGCAGGATAAAAACGTGCCAAAGAGTCAAGACACGGAAGGTTGGCTTTCAAAATAAAACATCTGGAAGCAAAAACATATTTTTATATATTTTAATCACGATTATTCATTCTTTGCGGCCCGGTTCAAAACGATGACGGGGTTGGAGACCCCTGCTTTAAAGAGCTGCACTCTTCTGTTACAGAAACATCAAACTGAGGCCTCCTTGGTGGTTCTTAATTGTACCATTTGTGCAATTAACTTCACCTCTTAACCAGAAAGCATGAAATGCATGTCAGAGGATGTTGCTTTAAAATTAATATTTTATTAAACTAGCTATTTTTCTGTTTTAATATAATCTTAGATTATTTGGCAGTGCTCTTATTAATTAACTTAATTACATTTATGCATTTTCCAATGGAAACAACTGAGCAGCTGAGGTTAAGGGCCCTGTCAAGGGCACAACAGTTACAGCTTGGTGATACTGGGGCTTGAACACCTGATCTTCTGATCAGTGATTCAGAGCTGTAACCACCGAGCCAAGACATTCCTAAAACTCATGATTTTTGCACTGAGGGGTGGAGATATGAAACACGTTTGTTTTTATGTGCAGCACAAAAATGACAATAAAGAAATCTTTACTACAGCCTGAAGTTGTTCTCTACATCATGAAATTAAGGAGTGTTCACATCTTTCCACCAGAGGTTATTGGTGTCCATGCAGATCCTTCCCACCATCCCTCTCACGCCTTCCTTTGGCCACTTTTTGGCTTTTTTTTATTGTTGTGCAGTGTGTGGAGTTGGCCTTGCAGCTTTCAAATTAATTATTTTTCAGCACTCTAAAATAGAGTGGCACAGTGGCATCCTGGTGAGCTTGATTCTCTGACTTGGGTGTTTCCATGTGAAGTTTGCTTGTTCTCCCTGCGCTTGTGCGTGTTTCCTCTAGGTATTCCACCTTTTTTCCACAGTCCAAAGACATGCATATTAAGATAACTGGCTGTTGCAAATTAACCCTAGGTATGATTTTCAGTGTGAATGGTTGTGAGTGTGCGTGCACCTGCAATGGTGAGCTGTTCAGGATGTACCCTGCCTTTACCCAGTGTCGGCTGAGATAGGATCCAATCTCACCCTAGTAGGATGAAGTGGCTTGTTGAATGATAGAGTGAGAACTATAAAATATGTTTTATATTAGGAAAAGACGCTAACAGGAACATTTGCATTGTTTAGCTTGCTAACCTACATATTGAACTTCGTGTACAGCTTTAAATAAATGTACTGTATATAAATGTACACTCACAGGGATTACCAATGACCTTGGAAATACAACTCTATCCTTCACTTTTTTAGGTTACTGTCCTTATATAAACTGTGAGTGCTGTTGTATAACGCAGCATTGCTGTATGAGGTGTTCTTCCATTTTGACGTCGGACTCAAAATCGGGGCAGTGGTGACTCTGTGGTTAAGGCTCTGGATCAATGAGCCGGAGGTCAGTGGTTCAAGCCCCTGGACCACTGAGCTGCCATTGTTGGGCCCTTGAGCAAGGCCCTTAAAGCTCAGTTGTATCTAAGTAAATGATAAATGTAAGTCAATTTGGATAAAGTTGTCAGCCATATGTAAGTCATTGACAGTGTTTCCTAACGGTAAGGGTTTTGTGCAACTCCGTGTTGGTGCAATATGGCAATCACTGGTATCTTTCAGCTCTCATTTGTAGTTGCTTCAATTGCGTTGTTATTCTGTTGTCTTTTCATGTTGCTGGCTTTCACTGACTTTACCTGGTTACATGTCACCTCAGATCACTTCCTTTATGTATGCTGTTTTACTCTTTAGAGATACCTTTTACATGCCGCAGACCCCTTGACTCATTTATTCTTAATGAGCATAATATGTTATCTTAATGTGGACAATAATATTTTTACTTTTTATTAAAACCAAAGAGCTTTTAATTCCTAAACTTTTAACATTATGTAAAGGCTGATGAAGATTGGATTATTCATACACTTAAATTAATTAGTGAATAGCCCATGTGCTTTATCTTCCATTATTCACTTTGGCTGACAAAGGTTTCTTGTTGGTTTCCAGCTCACAGGCTAAGTGTCTGTTACAGGCTAAGTATCTCTTACTTACATGTCTTACATTTTGTTTTGGTTCTGTGACTGTTTACAACAACAATAGCAATAACAAGACAGCTGGATTTTTGGGGCAGCAGTAGCCTAATGGTTAGAGAAATAGCTTTGGGACCGAAAGGTCATTGGTTTGATTCCCGAACCAGCAGAAAAAAATGTGTGGCAAGGCACTAAACCCCCAACTGCTCTGTGTGTGTGTGTGTGTGTTTGGCAGCCCACAAGTGTGTGTCTGTGGGTAGTCGCTGTTTATGTGTGTGCTCACTTTGGATGGGTTACATGCAGAGGAAATAATTTCTCTTCTGGGATTAATACAGTACTGTATAACCATTTTTTTTTTTTTGAATCAGAAAAAGACCACAAACAAAAACCCAAACAACCCAAAAAAAAAAACCCCAAACAAAAACAACCCAAACCCCCCCCATCAAAACTACTTACATTTTTATGTGAAGTGCGCAGCTGAGTGTGTGCACATGCATCTGTGTGTGTGCACGTGCGTCTGTGTATGTGTATTTATATTTTATTTTTATCTTGTGCATTACTTTTTAAATGTTTGTTATTATAAGCATTTATAGAGTTGAATATCTATTTATTGATATTGTATACATGTATACGTGTCCCAATTAACTGCGGAAAGTAAGGGATCCCTGTATAACTATATATGATTATATACACAATATTTAATATACTAAATATATCTAATATATAATTATAATGACAAACTTCATTTTTATTTTCTTTTTCCATACATTTTTTGAAAACCAACATATAATCGAGAACGACTTAACTCAAAACGACTTAAGTCGAGGTATGCCTGTAGTTTAATTTAATTTTATTTCCAAGAGTTGCATGTCATGCAACAATGCATGCCATGTTATTTTATACATCTGGAAAGTGACTTTTCCCCTTGAAAACCTCTTAAATGCATACGTTTTGTCATTTTCCGAGCTGCTTAATCTTAATATGTATTAGGATTGCAGGGAGGTGGTAGCCTATTTCAGCCAACATTGACGAATGTGGGGTACATCTTTAACAGGGCAACACACACTCAACTCATATTTGCACCTAGGAGCAATTTGGAACAACCAGTTAACATAACAGGCTTTAGTGGGTGAAAAACATAGAACCTGGTGAAAACCCACACAAAATATTATATGTATTGATTTTATCATCTTTTCCCTTTTTAAAATATATTACATATATTAAGGGCAGCATGGTGTTGTAGTGGTGAGCAGGTCTGCCTCACAACAAGAATGCCTGGGTTTGATTCTCAGCTCGGGCGTTTTTGGGTGGAGTTTGCATGTTCTCCCCGTGCTTGTGTGGATTTCCTCCGGGTACTCCGGTTTCTTCCTACAGCCCAAAAACATGCACAGTAGGCTAATTGGCTGTTCCAAATCTCCCTTAGATGTGAGCGTGCATAAATTGTGGTTGGCCCTATGATGGCCAGGCGAATTGTCTAGGGTCGACCCCACCCTAACCTGGAGTCGGCTGAGATGGGCGCCAGCAACCCTTATTAGGATTGAGCATTTCCGAAAATGAATGAATTATGAAGAAATTGGTGTAATTTATTATCATTCATTCATTTTCTGAACTGCTTAATCCTAATTCTGGTCACAGGGAGACTAGCGCCCATCTCAGCCAACTCTCAGCGAGGGCAAAGTACACCCTGGACAACTCACGAGACCATGGCGGGGCAGAAACATGGCTGATGGCTATGCAGCCTGCTCTTGACGAAAGTCAGCAATGGTTCTTTTACATACCTCTCACCATCGACGGTGAGAGACATGGCTGGCCTTTGAAAACCCAGTTAGCTGCACCCATTGTGAGTGGGGCTTGATCCCCTGACCTTGGGATCAGTGATCCAGCATCTTACCACCAGGCCACCACACTGCCCCTGTAATTTATTAGTTACATTCAATTTTTGCAATCAATTTAAGTTTTGAGCTAAATTCAGCTTCACAGTGGAGTGGGATCAGTTAACTTCCTGTTTTAGAAGTTAAAAACATGATGCAGGCCAGTATGGGAAATGTGAAACAATGAACACTAGTAATGGAAAAGAACCTGAAAACTGATATAGCAAATGCACTTTGTTTAAAGACTCGACAAGGACAGGAACCTTGATTTAGATTTAATCCATTCTACAGAAATTCACAGTTGGGAAGATTATATTTGGTAGTGAAGTAATCAGTTTACAAATACATTTCGTAGCTCTGACTGTATTATTAGGCATATCAGAATATGAAAGCCCTATGACTGAAACAAGGTGAGTTTAAATGGTTCACATCCATACTTTGTCATTATTAAGTTTCTGTTATTCTAATCTTATAAATAACAATTGTGCCCTTAAGGTGAGGTGAGTGCCGCCGAATAGTTCCTGAGACAGAATATTGGCAGAAGAAGCCATTCTTTAGCAGTATGCTCCACTTGTAATTCTGACAAATGGCTGAGCCTCCTTTCTATCCCAGCTGCATAAGCTTAACACCAGGTTATCACTAGGTTAGCATGCCACCCCAGTCGGCTGTCTCTTTTTCATTAATTCTATACTTTTTGCATGAGAAGCAGCAACATTTGGAATTAAATTATTTGATCATTCTGGAAGGTTTCTTAAGAATTAGAGCTTTTTCTCAAATCAAATGTGACTTTATCAGCCAGCTCTGAGGAACAAACTTTGGGGAAGAGACTATCAATATTGAATATCAAAAGGCAGCTTTGGGTAAAACTGGTATACAAATTCTGATAGGTTGCCTTTTGTGAAGTTTATTATGTATTTTGGCGTGCTGAATTCAAATATCACAATAATAATGGCTGATTGTATACTGTTTCTAAGATATTTGTTTTTTTTCATTTGATGTATAAATTACATTATTTTTTAGATTTATTAGTTTTTACATTTTATAAATCATAAACAATGTTTTCATAACTTCTTATTCATCTCTCATGATTCATAGTTTCCCTGATTATTTAAAGATTGATGTTTCTCCTGTTCTATTTTTACAACACTTTAAAAATAAACAGAAGTGTTTTATTTATATATATATATATATATATATATATATATATATATATATATATATATATATATATATATATATATATATATATAAAATACATACACATTAATATATAAATACATATACACACATTATATATATATATATATATATATATATACATACACACACACACACACACACACACATATATATATATATATAGTGTGTATGTGTGTGTATGCATTTATATATATATATATATATGCGTGTATGTATTTATATATATATATATATATATATCTCATTAATTTCATTCATTTTCTGTAACCGCGTAATGCTAATTAGGGTCGCGGGGAGGCTGGTGCCCATCCCAGCCGAGTCCAGGTGAGGGCAGAAATGCAGCCTACTCTTATCAAAGGTCAGCTATGATGCTTTTACAGCCTCATCCCATAGACAGTGAGAGACATGGCCGGCCTTTGATAACCCAGTTAGCTGCACTGGAGGATCATATAATTAAATACATTTCTTATATATTAAATTAATTTTGGAACAGAAGTGAAAAAAATTCTCGACAGCTATATAAGTACAGAGATCAGTTCATACTCAGTGTTTACTTCACGTCTCTTCACATGTCTCTTGTATCCATTACATGGAACTGCACTGTCCATTTTTTTCTCCTTTGTCAAAACTTTCCCAAGTGGCGGTACCACAATATATTAAATTGGCCCTGTCCAAATCATTTCCATTAATATAATTTATTTTCTTGTGCCTATAATTTAATATAATTAATATATTACTATTTATTAATATTTATTAAACATATTTAATAATATTGTCATTATTATCGATCATTGCTTTTTTTATCATACATCACAATTTTTTCACTCTGTTTATTGCACACTGAAACATCACTGAAATGCAGATTAAAGCTGATCCTAACATTGCCACTCAAGGTTTAATTTGAGTATTAGTACGAGTTGTCTATGGTATGGATATCACCAAGAAAAATATCCTAATAAATGTTAAATATGTATGGTAAATAAAAGGATTCTAATTTATTTATTGAAGTCAGAATCCGACATTTTCAGTTTAGGATCGATTTCCTCTTTGAAATTTATTTCAGAGACATTACTCTATCCTTTCTCACTCTCTTTGCACAGATGCTTTAGTGAAGAAGGCTGTCTGTCTCTACGTCAACTGGAAGGTTATCTGGTAGTCCTTCAGCCTGATGCTCCTCAGATCTCTCTCTCAGGTGTAGGACCTCTCCTGGCTCGCCCTGCCCCTGAGTTTGAGACTGCACATGGAGTACCTCTGTTCCCTGAACTTCGCATCGTCTGTTCCCTCTCTCACGCTGTAAACACTGCCGCTCAGGACATGGAGGGAGGAGGTGAGGAAACTCAGCACTCAGAATTTCCCACAAAATCCCCACACACTTTGACTTAATCACGACTATATACCCCTCAGGTAATAAAAGCCAGCAATGAGTCACTGAGCTCTAGCATCACTAGGTCTGCATGCTTATTGTAGGAGGATCATGACAAGAGGAATAGATACCTTTCTACTTTTTATCCTCTTTACTGTCTTTCCATTGTCCCTGTGGTTAGTTCAATCAATATATGGTATAAAAAGCTTTGTCTTGTGGTTTCAGAGTATTTAACTTGTACTAATTAGGTTCACTGTCTGCATTTCAATCAGCTCTCATGTCAGATGCAGTGGCACACACGCTAGATGGCTGTGAGGTCCAGCCTCTGGGAGAGGAGCTAAATCCAGAGAAGGAGGAGCTTCTGGTTGACATGGAGTCACTGAAAGAGAAAGGACTTGATATCATCAACACGACAGCCTACATCGCCATCACGGGTGATTTTTATATATACAGTATATATGAGATTTAATATACATGAGAGCGAGAGAGAGAGATCATTTCTGTGTTGCTTTTGAACAAGAATTTGAAACAAAAATATTACATAATAAATTATATAATAAATATTCATATATTTTTGGCATAATGTATAATTAATATGTAGGCCTCCGTCAGTCCTGAAGGACTATGGCTGCGCTCTGTCTGGTATCCCGGCTGGTGATACTCTCCAGTGCGCAGAGCCAGGGTAGGGAGTAATGGAGGACAGGCTGTTACCCAAGCAGCAAGTCCCCCCTCTTGGCGCCACCAGAATGGTCCAATGGAAGGGCAAGTGCTGATACGACCAGGTTCCAGTGCCGCTGCAGGAGTTGCCAGAACGTTACTGTGAACGAACTGCCTCAGGGGACTCCAACTCCCGATTAGAAACATGTTGACAGCTTTGCAGCCTACTCTTGTCGAAAGTCAGCAATGGTTCTTTTACATGCCTCACACCATAGACAGTGAGAGACATGGCCAGCCTTTGATAACCCAGTTAGCTGCACTGGGGGGGGCAGTGGCAACCTTGTGGAGACTCGAACCCCCAACCTTAGGATCAGCGATCCTGCACCCGAACCACTAGACCACCACTGACCCTGATATTTATTATAATATGTGAATATATAGTGGTACCTTGACTTACGAGTGTCTTTAATAACAAATTTTCCGTGATACGAGCTTCGATCCCCCCCCAAAAATCTGCCCGAACCAACGAGCAAATTTTTGATTTACTATCTCTGCTGCGGAAATGGCTTTTTCGTGCCGATTAGCCTCATATTCCTCCATGCTCTGAGAACGTTTTGTGCTTTCTGAATTATTTTCTGTGATGCCCTCTATAGGAAGAAAAAAAAACATTTCACGCCCCCTGACAATTATTCCCGTAGAAAATAACAGAAAACCAATTAATCCGTTCCAACCCCCTCCCAAACTCAAACAATATTTCATAATAATAGATGTGCATTAACATTAATAATAAAGAATAATAAAACAGAGGGGCAGTGGTGGCCTGGTGGTAAAAGGTGCTGGATCGCTGATCCTAAGGCTGGGGGTTCGAGTCCCACTCTCCACAAGGTTGTCACTGTCCTCCCAGTGCAGCTAACTAGGTTATCAACGGCCGGCCATGTCTCTCACTATCTATGGTGAGAGACATGTAAAAGAACCATTGCTGACTTGTAAAGAGTAGACTGCAAAGCCGTCAGCGTGTTTCTGCCCCTTGTAAAAGGGTTGTGTCAGGAAGGGCATCAGACATAAAAATCTATGCCAAATCAAACATGCGAATCATCTGATTTGCTGTAGGGCGACCCCTGAAAAAGTGAACAGCCGAAAGGAAAGGAGAAGAAATAATAATAAAACAAGCATAAACAATAAGTCAACTAACCCTTCCTATCATCGACTGCGCGATGTCACGTGGGGAGGTATGAGATGGTGTGTAACAGAGGGAGGAGAAGTTTTGTGCACTTGCAAGCTACAAATGCCAAGTGTAATTGCGCCTCCTGTACAGTAGGTGGCAGTGGCGCTCTCACTGTGTTCCCTACACCATAGTGGAACCATGGAACACACCGAGAGCACCACTGCTACCTACTGTAGAGGATGCGAAATTACACCTCACGGATGAATTGGTTTTCTATTATTTCCTATGGAAATTTTTTGTTTTATCTAACGAACATTTTGACTTACGAGCTTGCCCTCGGAACGGATTAATTTCGTAAGTCAGGGTACCACTGTATGTTAATTTTTTTATGTATCACATGTAATTAGTTTCAATTTTCTGAAACTGCAGCTGCAGGAAATGGAATTATTTAAATGCTATTTATCTCCAGCAGTGCACAGATCGGTTCATCTTGCTTTACCATGTCTTGACAGTCTGGTGCTACCATAAGGATAAATTACATTACAGAGGAGTTTAAAGCACTAACAAGCCCATACAAGTTTATAAATTTATATGGGAAGTGGTGGCTTAATGGTTAATGTGATGGGTTACTAAACCGAATGTCAGCAGTTCAATCCCCACTGTCACCACTGTTGGGCCCTTGAGCAAGGCCCTTAACCCTCAGTTGCTCTGGTTGTATTAAAATATAATTGTAAGTCTGTCTGGATAAGAGCGTCTGCCAAATAAAGTAAATGCTTAACTGGTAAAATGAAATTGAATAGTGTTTAATTCTTATACATAAATATGTGAAAATTAATTTTTTTACAAAATGTAACTTTAAATATTTTGTTTTCATTGATTCTTTCATTTCTAGGAGCGGAGTCTATTTCAATGTATGAGGACATCTTGCGTTCTGTTCGGTACCGTTTAGCAAAAGGCTCTGCTCGCTTCGAGAGGAGATTTAGACTGTCCTGTTCAGAAATGAATGGACGATACACGAGTAATGAGCTCACACTGGAGGTACCAAACACACCACTCAGAATATCAGCAATAGCACATCAGCTACACATTTCAGGTGATGACTCTGTGTTCATCCCTAGGTAAATTTCCTGCATTCTCTGGACAGTCTTTATCACCCATCCCACCTCTTGGCCTCCCAGCAGCAGTTATTCCATCCATCTCATCACGCGGGAGAGCTCAGCGGACACACGCTGCGAAACCCACACCGCAACTCTGGTACACAGTGACTCATCAGAAATCACCTACTGAACACACAGTGCAATGCACAACTGTCAAGACACCTATTGCCCTCACTGAACATTTGCTGAAATTTCTTTTTCCTTTTGTCCTTCAGTTGTTCCTGGGGCTGCTACTGTCATCATCATGGTGTGCGTGGGTTTCTTGGTCGTCATGGTAATCCTTGGCGTATTCCGTATTCGTTCTATTCATCGTCGTGGAGAGGGAGCCAGAGGAGCTGGCAAAGAGAACAGCAACCAATGGGATGATTCAGCCCTTACCATTATTGTCAACCCTATGGAGGTGAGTGCGACCAGAACTGCACTTTTGAACGAGTTGACTACATTGATTGGCGTGTCATGTCATCAGCTTGTCTTTTTTTTTCTTTTTCTTTCTCAAATCCTCTCAGTCCTATGAAAATCGCATGGGCATTGCGGCAGATACAGAAGGAGAAGGTGATGACGAAGAGGAAGTGGTCGAGTCACCCGATGACTCAGCTGACGACCAGCGAATCATTATCAAGAAAGAGGGAAGAGATTCCGTCCCTCGTCGCTACTGATTCAACTATATAAACGACCACAATCACGAAATCTTAAAATCTTGATGAAGCCCACACATATATTCACACAGCATAAATGTATTTGTATCAGCCTTTGTGAATGCATTGTCTCTGGAATGTATGCACACACACACACATACACTTAAACAAACACATTCATGCAATGCACAATGCATAGCATCACACTCCAATTTCTGGTGCGTAGTCCACATGTCACTCAAGACTCGCGATAAACGTATGTATGTATGGCACAATTACCTTCAGTGAATGTGATCACTGCACTGTATCAAACACCGGGTATTATTACAGACGAATGTAAGCATTATCATTTTCATTACTGTAGGAATCTGTCACTTACAGTCAGTACAGTAAAGTTAAGGTTACAAGTTAATCATATTTTTACACTACCACAGCCATAGTGTGACTTTAGTGTGTATCGTTCACATATTGTACAGTTTAAATCCCAGTTTGTCTTTCTGTTCTCAAAACATTCCTGTGCAAAAACACTGTTTGAAAGAATGAGTGTGTGAATATGAATATTAATATAAGCTATGTGCAGGTAACCAGTCCTCATCTCTCAGAAACCGTAAAAGGAACAAATAATCTAAAACAACAACAACAACTCAACACTCATGTTGTAAGTCTGTGTTACAGCAGTGCCCAAACAGAAGGATGGCTCATCCTGGGTAGTTTTTAATATATAGAAATATAAACAACTATTATTATTATTATTATTATTATTATTATTATTATTTTGTTAGTTTCATTGTTCTAATAGTCTGATATTTAGTCTGCATTTCGAGATGAGCTAGGTGTTCTTTTCTATTTCTATTTATCCCTATAATAATTATAAATGCAAACAATATATAGTGATGATGATGCTAATGATAATAATAATAATAGTATTAGTAAAAATTGATGATGGTGATCGGCTTAATGAATGTCTATTTCTTTGTTTGTCTAATTGTGTAATTTAGAATTTCACATTTAAGTCTAAGTTGAGCAGAAGGTGCATTATGGTGGCATTCAATTCATTCCCTCTTCATCAGACCTTTCCACTGTTCCCTTCATTTTTGTCCCACAGTCTTTAATTCTACTGCTGCTGCTGTTTTTTGTTTTCTGCATACACAGCCATGTCTCTTCCCACTTTTTCTCTTTCCTCTCCTAACCCCAACTTTGCACCTGCTCACATCATCTTCCATGTGTTTACTCTGCTGTCTGTGTCAGTGTACAGTGCAAATCCTGTCTCTTAATTAAAGCCTGTTGTTTTTCAATGTGATATGAAGAATGGATTGAATTGCATTATTATATATGACATTACTAGGATCACTACTGGAACATTTAACTGTATTATTGATGCAGTAACATGAATTATCAACTTGATTGTTATTGATAATCATCTGAAGAGGACATTATGTTGAAAAGTTCATAATAAAAACACTCGGATGATGTCAGAGAGGAGTTGTTGATTAATTATGATTATAGATAGTACATTCACTTGCCTGCTTCAAGTCAAGAAAGCTCCTGGCTTAAGTCCCGGACTTGGCAAAGGTGTTTCTCTATGGTGATTGCATGTACTCCTCATGGTAGAGTGGGGTTTTCGCTGACTAATCTGGTTTCCTCCCACGGAGCAAAGATGTGCATATTAGGTAAAGTGGTTGTACCAAATTGCCCTGAAGTGTGAATGTGAATATAAATCATTGTGTGCGTTGACCTTGCAATAGACTGGCAACTTTTTAGGGTGTACCCCCTTTGCCTGGAGTCAGCTAAGACTTCTGCAACAAGTAGGATTAAACAGTTTGGCAAATGAATGAATGAATGAGCAAACAATTATTCACAAGATACTTGACTGAGAACATCAGACATACAGATTTATCAGCTTAAAATTCATGCCCTGCTCTAACATGTCCCAAGGGAGCTGTAAGGGTTCATATCTGGTGACTTGTGGGGTGGGGTAGTAACACCAAAACCCAGTGTGATGCTCATGAAACAGTTTGAGATGATGTGCTTTATGACATGTTGAAAGCAGCTATTATAAAATGGTAAATTGTGGCTATGTGATCGGCAATAAATATTGGACAGGCTATACTATTTAAACAATGCCCAATTAGTATTAAATACACGCCCCCCCAATAAATAAATAATGACACTGGGTGAAGGTGTGCCACACACTGTAAAGTTCTCCAGTCCATTGCAGGGCCAACACACTCAACTATTTAAACTCACATTCACAACCCAGAGCAATTTGTTACCACCAATTAAACTGCTTTGCATGTCTTTGGACCCTGGAAGGAAACCCAGAACACCATAAGGAACCCCTAGCAAGCACTGGCTTCATGCAAACCCTACACAAAATTGTCCTTGATCTACATGGGCTAGAACTTAGGACCTTCTTTCTGTAGGGACGAGCATGTTAACGACTTGGCCACCATGCCATCCTACCCTTACTGTAGCCTCAGATTCTTGTTCTTGGCTAACAGAAATGGAATTTGATGTAGTCTTTTGCTAATGTTACCCATCATCCTCAAGTATCTTGGTGTTGTGCATTCTGAGATGCTTTCT
>CM045728.1:53284849-53447349 GCA_024760905.1 Plotosus lineatus
AAGACAAAATGTGTAAGAAAGTGTAGCCCATCATCAGAAAATGAGGTTTAATGCACTTTTTGAGTTGTCCACATATATAAGTAGAGAGCACTCTCAGGTTGAAAATAACCGAAACATTTTTAAAATCAGACAAATGCTCACATTTTTAAAAAAATTCATATTTATATGCTGACAAGCCAACTGCATACTGTAAAAAGGCAGTTGGTCCTGATTACATACCGGTGGAGGTATGGAAGTGTCTAGGAGAGGTAGCAGTAGATTTCCTGACAAGAACATTCAACAAGGTCTTAGAGAGTGAGAGGATGCCGGAAGAATGGAGAAGTGGTGTGCTAGACCCCATTTTAAGAACAAGGGCGACGTGCAGAGTTGTGGCCACTACAAAGGGATAAAGCTGATGAGCCATATGATGAAGTTATGGGAAAGAATAGTGGAAGCTAGTCTAAGGGCAGAGGTCAGCATTTGTGAACAACATTTTGCACAGATGCAGTGTTTGCTTTGAGGATGTTATTGGAGCAGTACAGAGAAGGTCAGAGGGAGCTGCATTGTGCCTTTGTGGATCTGGAGAAAGCATATGACAGGGTGCCGAGAGAGGAACTGTGGTATTGCATGAGGAAGTCTGGAGTGGCAGAGAAGTATGTTGTAGTGGTGCAGGACATGTATGAGAGATGTAAGACAGTCATGAGGTGTGCTGTCGGCATGATCGAAGAATTCAAGGTGGAGGTGGGACTGCATCAAGGATCAGTTCTGAGCTCCTTCTTGTTTGCTATGGTGATGGACAGGCTAACAGATGAGGTTAGACAAGAATCTCCATGGACTATGGTGTTTGCAGCTGACATTGTGATCTGTAGTGAGGGCAGAGAACAAGTGCATGAAAATCTAGAGAGGTGGAGGTATGCCCTGGAAAGAAGAGGAATGAAGGTTAGCTTAAGTAAGACAGAATACATGTGTGTGAACGACAAGGACCCAAGAGGAACGGTGAGGTTAGAGGGAGCAAAGATAAAGAATGTGGAGGATTTTAAATACTTAGGAATGAGTACATCAGAGGGACAGCACATGTTAGAGGTTTTGGAGACAAAGTCAGAGAGGCTAGATTGAGATGGTTTGGACATATACAGAGGAGGCATGGTGAATATATTGGTAGTAGGATGCTGAGGTTGGAACTACCAGGCAGAAGGCCTAGAGGAAGACCAAAGAGAAGATTTATGGATGTGGTGAAGGAGAACATGAAGGTAATTGGAGTAAAAGTAGAAGATGCAGAGGATAGGGTGAGATGGAGGCAGATCATTTGCTGTGGCGACCCCTGAAGGGAACAGCCGAAAGGAAAAGAAGAAGCCAACTCCATACAACCCCTGGCAAAAATTATGGAATCACCAGTTTCAGAGAATGTTCATTCAGTTGATTAATTTTGCAGAAAAAAGCAGATCACAGACATCATCGAAACAAACAAAAGAAAGTCAATCAAAAACAAGGTTACAGTATGCTAAGGAAAAGCAATCATGGACTGTGGATGACTGGATGAAAGTCATATTCAGTTCTCTCTTTGCCCAATGCAGATTCACAATTTATTCCTGAATATGACTTTCATGCAGTCATCCACAGTCCATGATTACTTTTCCTTAGCATACTGTAACCTTGCTTTTGATGATGGTTTTCGTTTAGCTTTTCTGTAAGTTCAAACCCAATTCCTTTAGGCGGTTTCTTACAGTTCGTTCACAGACGTTGACTGCAGTTTCCTCCCATTTCTTCCTCATTTGTTTTGCTGTACATTTTCTGTTTTCAAGAAATATTGCTTTAAGTTTTCTGCATTGACACTTTGATGTCTTCCTTGGTCTACCAGTATGCTTGCCTTTAACAACCTTCCAATGTTGTTTGTACTTGATCCAGATTTTAGACACCGCTGACTGTAAAAAACAACATCTTTTGCAACATTGCCTAATAATTTAACTTCTTTAAGAAGTTTGATAACCCTCTCTTTGTTTCAATTGACTATCATGTTGGAGCCATGATTCATGTCAGTCCATTGGGCGCAACAGCTCTCCAAAGTGTGATCACTTCTGTTTAACTGCAGACTGACAAGCATATCTAATCTGATGCAGGTGTTCGTGTTGGGAATGGAAATTTACAGGGTGATTCTATAATTTTCCCCCTCAAAATCGAGTGATTCCATAATTTATTCCCCAGCTTGGTCTAAAAAAGTAACTATTACTGATTAACACATTTTTCCCCTTGCTTTCTTTTAGTGTTTCTTAAAGCCAGAAAGTTGCCAGTTGAAATGACTTTAGTTTTGTGTCATGTCTGTTATCTGCTTTTTTCCTGCAAAATTTAACACCTGAATGAAAATCCTCCGAGACTGGCAAGTCTATAATTTTTGCCAGGGTTGCATTCAGAATTTTAAAACTTGTTTGTTTTTTTTTTTTTTTTGCAATGCTGCTTCTTATGTCACCCTCTTATGGGATCTATCATAACTACATCATGTACAGCTGCACATGTGTACTTCCCTGTCAGAATTGTCACATGGCCCAGGAAGTGTGACCTGTACACATCTACATAATGTGTGCACATACAAACATTTGGCACGTGATGTGTGAAAGAACTGGTCAATGCATAGTTTTTTGTTTGTTTGGGATTTTTAATTTTGAGAGCAGAGACTTCAAATCATATTCTACATCCAGATCTTCTCCATCCTAAGCTAATTGCGTCAACATAAAAAGCTACCTTGGGATCCAGTAATTTTTAATCTCACCATGAGAGGCAAGGTGTAAGGGGAGGCGTACGAAAGTGTTTTTAGGAAAACTTCCTTTTTAAATGTCATGGAAAACATGACAGTATGTTCTGGTTCAAGCAGTAGTTTCAGCATTACACACATGGTATGAAAAGTACTCCATGTATGTCATCAGCACAGGGCAGACAGAGATTTCCTTTCGGCTTTTCCCCTTTATCAGGGGTCGCCACAGCGAATGATTCGCACGTATGATTTGGCATAGGTTTTTACATCAGATGCCCTTTATGACACAACCCTTTAGCAAGGGACAGAAACACGCTGATGGCTTTGCAGCCTACTTTTTATGAAAGTCAGCAATGGTTCTTTTACATGCCTCTCAACATAGACAGTGAGAGACATGGCCGGCCGTTGATAACCCAGTTAGCTGCACTGGGGGGAGGGCAGGGCATTGACAACCTTGTGGAGAAATTAAAATTATTGAATGTTTAAATCAAAGCACTAGTTTGGACTTCTTTCAAAATACAAGAAACGGCAAATAAAAATATTTTTACTTTACCCTGTCTTGTGTTCTATTGTAGTGTTTCAAAGAATTACAATGAATCTCCCATATGTAATCCCCATGGGATTACATAATAGAAATTATACAAGCACTGAATAAAAAAGCAGAATGGCCTTAATTTTGTTTTTCTGTAAATTTCTAATGTCCATGTCATTGTTTTTCATTTTGCGAAATCCCTGCAAATAGCTACCTATCACTGATGATATTCATTCCTGCTTCTGTGTGGTATCCATGACAACAAGTTCAACTTTATCTTCCCTTTGAACTCGGAAGTTTATTCTTTGTCTTTTATTCTTTAGCTCTTTTGTAAACAGATAAGATGAAATGAAAAAGATAAGATAGAAACCTCTAGTCTACTCTTAATACATTTTAATCCATGTGCAAAAAACAAAATATTACCATGCTTAATGAATTCCTGTATCATTAACACATTTCATTGCAGCTCGTGAATGAGTTCCTACAGGCGCCCCCGCGGCCTCCTCACAGTTTTGACATGGGTCAGCTTTTGGAGGAAATGCAGCAAATCGATCAGCAGAGCTACAGACAGGCCCCACAAAGAGGTAACACCCACCCACCCACACACACACACACACACACACACACACACACACACACGTTGCTGAACAGTATTTTAATACAGATCACAGTGTCAGTGGCGAACCTGAACCTGGTTTTGATTATTGTTAAAGTTGTAGTTGCCAGGTTGCCACTGTGTAGCATTTGATAGCAAGTGTTTATAGGAGACAGGAGGTCATATTTTTATGCCAGGAACGAATGTAGGTTCACATTCTTATCCATCCTTCTTTATAGTAAAGTTAATAACACAAAAGCTAGCATCATTCTGTCCTTTATTTAGTTGGCATTCTGATACTACCAGAATGTAATGAAGGGTGTAAGATGTTGAAATTCTCTGCTTGCAGCTCCAGATGTAGCTGCACTGGCACTATCTGGTGATTGGGCAGCAGAGTTCCTGTCTGGTGCTGACTCCACAGTCTCTCCAGCCCAGGCAGGTTTTGATCCAGTAGACGCTGACTGGACCAAGGAATTCATTAATGAAGTGTCAGGTTGGTCATTGTAAAATTTGATTTTGAAAAATATCCCTTATTTTATAGGATGTAAAAGCTTTGCTTTATTATATGCATAACAGTAATTAATGTAGGCTCAGAATAGGCTCTCTCTGTCTCTCTTTTTCTCACACACACACACACACACATACACACACACGCACGCACATACATATTTGTGGCGCTCTCCGCTGAATGTGGGCTCCGCCGACATGCAGGATGCCGGAGCATTTTACGATGGGGAATTCAAAGCGCATTCCCTGATTGATAGATCGGAGGTACAAACTCAACTTTAACTTGATTCCTTGAGGGATCAGCGGTCCAGATGAGCCGCGTTTTGCTCACATTCGGCGGAGTGTGCCACATTTATTAAACATTTACTGAATTAAACAACTTAATTAAACGAAAAATAAGCTGCAATGTGCTCTCTCGAAAGAGAGTTAAGCCTCCTTTCATCTCTGACTGACTGTCTTTATCTCTCTCTCTCACACACACACACACACACACACACACACACACTGTCTCTGTCTCTCTCTCTCTCACACACACACACACACACACACAAAACTCTGTTTCTCTGGTGTGTTTTGCCGAATGCAGGCTCTGCCCACATGCAACGTGCAGCCGACGGAAAAATTGTATTGAAATGTTTAAATGGACGGGATGTTGTATTTAAAGTGGAATTACAGTACCTGTTTGAAAGATCAGAGGTCCTGATTCAATATTAACTTGCTTCCTTGTGAGATCGGAGGTCTTATCCCATGGAGCACTCTGCTCATGCTCCTTTTGCTTCAATATTGTGCCGAAACAATCGCCTCCGTTACTGTATTTCCGCTTTAAGGTCTCCTTCTGCTTCAATATCGTCTCCATTGTAGAGGGGTTTTGGCCATAACGAAATATGATCAATCTCAAAACAAGCCAACAGTCCTGTTCAACTTTCCTTCACGCGTGTTGCAAACAGGAAGTATGGGTACAAGTCAGCTCCCTCCTGGCCAATGGGAGGCCAGCGGGGCGGGATGTTGGGAGACAGCCAATGAGAGAGCAATGGCGTCTTTGGCGCTTTTCGTAAAAAGAGGTTGTTTTCGTAAAAAGAGGACGAAAATTTAGGAAAATGTTTTTCGTAACCTGGATTTTTCGTACACAAAGGTTTTCGTAAGTAGAGGGCTGACTGTACTCGTTAACACACTGGGAAAGCCCTGATACTGTACATGTGGAAATCCATCAACTATGTCTGTCTGTCTTCCTTTCGGCTTTTTCCCTTTTACTCGGGAGTCGCCACAGTGAATCGTCTGATTCGCACCAACTATATGAATGCAAAAAGTTTGACACCTGATCATTATACCCTCTGCTTTTTGATCTTCCCATTCCATGTTTATTCCATCTTTGCTTGTAAAATAATCTCCACTGTTCTGGAAACACTTTTACTAGAGTTGGAAAGGGACTTTTGTAGAAGCATTTGTGAGCTTAGGCACTGATGATGGTTGATGAGGTCTGGGGTAGAGTCAGCATTCCATTTCATCCTAATGTTGTTCAGTAGGGTTGGCGTTAGGACACATGAACATTGCCATGCTTGAGACCCAGTGAAGAAGAAACTAATGCTATGGCATACAATGACTTCCTAAAGTTGCTTCCAACAATGTGGCGGTTTTGCGAAGGGCTCAGGTGTGGCCTGATGTTATATTGTCTACAGAATATTTGGCCCTATAGGATACTGTGCATGTTTTTAAGCATTTGTGCAAATTTGCCTGTTATGACTGTCTTCTGTTGTTTGGTTTTTCACATCCTGTTATATTCTGTCATATAACCTTCATGCTCCATTTCTTTCTGATTTTATCACAGACCCTGGGCGATGGGCTGAAGAATATCTGGAGCAGTCAGAAGAGAAGCTGTGGTTGGGAGAATTGGGAGAGAAAGATCAAGAAAAAGAATGGTGAGAACATTTATCATCATCTTCTTCCTTCGCTTAATCTGGGGTCGGTTTTTGGGGGCAGTATCCTAAACATTGAGGTCGATCCCGGGTCTGTTCCCGGTTGGACATGCCCAAAGCACGAAACCATGGTCGACGTTCGGGACGCATTCTAATTAGATGCCCGAGCCATCTCAACTGGCTCCTCTCAATGCGGAGGAACAGCGGTTCTATGCCAAGCTCCTCCTGGATAGCTGAGCTTCTCACCCTATCTCTAAGGGAGAGCCCCGCTACCATGTGAAGGAAGTTCACTAGCATCTGCGATCTTCTTCTTTTGGTCAGTACCCAAATTTTGTGACCATAGGTGAGGGTTGGAACGTAGATAGATTTCTAAATTAAGAGCTTTGCATTGATGCTCATCTCCCTCTTCACCACTAGGCTACAGCAATCTATTCCCCAAGATACTTCAATTCCTCACATGGGGCAGGACCTCATTCCAGATCCGGAGGATGCATGCCACCCTTTTTCAGCTGAGAACCATGGTCTCAGACTTGGCGGTGCTGATTCTCATTCCGAATGCTTTGGACTTAGCTGCGAATCACTCCAAGGAGAGCTGGAGGTCCTGGATTGACGAGCCTAAAATAATAATGTCATCCACAAAAAGCAGAGACGAGATCCGAGTGCCACCCAAACCAAAACCCTTTAACGCCGTAGCTGAGCTTTGAAATTCTGTCCATAAAACTTATGAACAAAATCAATGACAAAGGACAGCCTTGGTGGACTCCAACCCTCACTGGAAACGAATTTGACCTGTTATTACCAGTGCGGACCAAGCTTTGCTTCCGGTGATAGAGAGACCAAGTGGTCTGTAGCAATGGGTCAGGTATACCGTACTCCCAGAACACGCCCCACGAGTTAGCCCAATAGACGAGAGCCGTTTATATGAAATGGAAATGTGTAGAAAGCTGACGGAATGTAATAAAGTTTAAAAAGATTTAATGGGCTATTCAAGGTTGGGAATTCGGCTCGGCATTTAATAATAAACGCAAAATCATTTTTGAAAGAATGGGAGAATTTCAACCTTGATGCTTCAATGAATAACACAGGCAGAACAGTTTGTAGGTATTTTTGCGAATCATGTCCTTGGCAAATGAATATGACATAGAAACTGCACACAACTGCACGCAGAAATTCACTGGAACAAAGTTGTTTATTCTCTCAGAATGATAGAAAGTGGCTGTAAATATGAGTCTTAATGACCTGTGCATAGCATAGTATATTTGTAGATTTGATTGGATTTCTTTTTGTTTCTTTGTTTGTTGTAAAGGAAACCTATTTTACTCCAAACATGAACTTTTCTGTTTATTTATTAATCCTTAAGGGCAAAAGAGTACCAACCAGGGGAGGACCTGAAACAAACAGCTAATGAACTTCTCGCAAAGGTTGATGACCCCAAGCTACAAAACACAGAGGTGAGCTTGTGTTGTTATGCTCTTACTTATGCTGTATGCAACTCCTGAAGTTTCCAATGCTTTATTTGCATTTTAAAACAGTTCTAAAGGTGACAAATCCTGGATAATTTTTCTACTTGACAGTTGCAAGTTGTACTGTAATATTTAACCCATGGTCATGATGAATTGATAGATGTATAGTCAAAGGTTTAGACATACTCGATTGCATCTAGACACGCCACCCTCTTTAATATGAACACTTAGACTTTGTATAACCTACACTTTCTATAAATTAGGTCACACGGCCAGCACTGTGGAGTAGTGGTTTGCACATTTGTGTCACAGCAAGAAGGTCCTGGGTTCAAGTCTTGGGTTCAGCACAGGCATTTCTGACTTGGCATGGTGGTTGGTGCCCGACAGGAGATTCAGTTTTTTGTTTTAGAGTATTTTAACTTTCCTGGGATTTTGACTCATGGAAAAAATGGTATTCGTTTCCTCAAACAACTAGATTTTAATTAGAATTTTATTAAGAACACCAAAACATACCAAGAACCTGTTTGCTTTGGAAACAACTTATTAAGGAACAATTTTATATAACCCGCAGTATCCAAACTTTGGCCTGGCTGTGTTCATTATTGATCTCAGAGGGCAACTTTGGGGGTTGATCCAATGCTAACTGTACACAATGCTCCTCTACTCTTCCCATAATGCTCCTCTACTCCTCCCTCTCTTTTTAGCCTGTCACAGCTGTTTCTTTCAGTATCAGTACTATAGTGGCCCATTAGTTTCTGACATTTTGAGTACCTTTTTGTACTGTTTGTATTTTATTTAAGCTCTGTGTTGAATTGAGAGGCAAAGTAAATAGAAAATTGGAGATTTTTTTTGCCAAGTAACCTATTAAATGTTAATGACTTATAAATGGACTCTGAAGCCAAAGTGTTGCCTTTTTGGTGAAATTGAATTTCGCTTGTGCCCTCCTTTTTTCATATAAATGTTCATTCCCATTGCTCATTTTAGGCTGCATCAAGTGATTTGCTTTTCTTAGTAGCTTAAATGTCATTGTTTATCTGGAGTCTTGTTGGTGTTGCTTTACCGTGTGATTGGCATTACTATGATGACATCAGTACATTAGGGCGTGTCTATTCAACATGTCTTGAGTGAACACGTTTGTGTGCAGATTGAGTTGTTGTTCTGTAACAGCTGTTGTTGTTGTTGTTGTTGTGCAGTTCCTGCAGTTTGTTAGGCAGATTGGCGAGGGCAGTGTGACTGTGGAGGACAGATTTGGCAAGCAGCTCACTGATAAAGCACAGGCCAGGGAGGCACAGAACTGGGCTTCCAGCTTCAAGCAGGTACGAGCCCTATCCAGCCTCTTAAAGAGGGCATGTCCAGCCTGCAGCCATTTGAGCTCATGCTGTTTAGTGAGAATGAAAAGAATCTAGGTGAACACACTTGCCTTGTTCATCCATAAGCTGTCTCAAATAACAAGTTTCTCTTCTTTTTAAGTAATAAATGTAGTTTATTACTTTAAAATACTCCATCAGCGTTGATACACTGACATGAGTGTTATTACTATAACGTGCTCTGCCGGTCTGGCTTTTTCTTAACTCATTTACCTCAATCCATATTTAAATATCTTAAACTCCCTACTGACCCCAATACCAAACCCATAATGGCTGCACAGTTCCTGAAGGAATCAGGGGGAGGGACTGTACAAGTGGAAACTCAACAGTGCAGAGAGAAGAATGACCAAGCTAAAGCTAAACAGGCAGAACAGTGGGCTAATCTCGTCAGTCAGGTAGGACACCTGATGCTTTGAAACACAAACACAGTGGTCCTTTTTAAAGTGTCCTCAATATGCTGGGGACCATTTCTCAACCCCCCTCCTCAGTTTTTGCTGCTTTATAGTGTTGATGTTGCTGCTGTTGTCGCTTTACTATTTGTGCTTCCTTGATACAAGCTACTGCAGCATACATTCTGTAAGAGCAAATCTGCACAACATTGCTGCCTTTCATTTGATCCACTTATTCCCTCAAAGCATAATAAAACCGCTTGCCTGTTCATTTAGGGGCCAGTGCCTTTATAGATGTGTATAAAGAACGATTAATAAGGGTAGGACACATTCTCTTTTTGGCAATTCCATTTGTTGTTGTTATTTTTGTGGTTATCATATTTACCCTTATTTACCTTTTCCTTCACTCCATAATACCCATGTCTAAGTTCTACGAGGTGGTTATAAAGCATTATGATGACCAACTGGTTCTCTTCCTCAGGTGTCAGAACAGTCTGCCGAGTCCTGGGTAGATGAGTTCACCACGGTGGGCTCTGACTTTCAGCAGGCTAAAGCTGCTGTGGAGGTATTGGAGCACATATATGTGCACTTATTTAATTTTCGGTAACTGTTGTAGCAACAGTTCGTGTTTTTACAGTTTTGTGTGTGTGTGTGTGAATGCAGAGTGATATTGATTTCTGGGAGAAGCTGCAGGAGGAGTGGGAGGAGATGGCGAAGAGAGATGCTGAGGCTCATCCCTGGCTGTCTGACTTTGACCAGCTGCTCAGCACCTCATATGACAAGGTAGCCATGCACACCCACCCAAGAATTTCTCCATTCACTTTGAGAAAAGGCAATTAGTTTTCACCGCTGTGCCACTTGTAATTCTGCAATTATGCATAACTGGTTGACTTGCCGGTTTGTCACAAGCTGGTATTTCATTATAAATGATGAGATAGATGACCGGTGTATAGTTTATGTTTATGCTGGAAAATACAGTAGGCCCCCGTTATTCGCGGAGGTTCAGTTCCGGATGATCAACCGGAAGGAAAATACTATGTATCTATTACATGCGCTAAAACATGCTTCTTAAACACATTCTACAGATAGTCTTACTCATTAATATAGTATTAATGTAGTAAAATGTAGTAATGATTAAGAAAAACTTTTTAATTTTTACTGTGATATTATCAATAAATATCAGATACAGATGCTCCCCCACTTATGAACATTCGTTTTACGAACATCCGGAGATAAGAACATCCGGTCTGAGGTCGAGAGTGAAAGTGAAATTAAATTAAAGAACAAGTAGTAATAGAAATGGAATAAAATCTATATAAAGATATATCATAAGTATGAAAATGGATTAAACATTATCCTGAGGTACACTTAATCCTAGGCTCTGGCAGGGGGACATACACCGATACATTTCTGAACTCCTGCCAAAAGTTTCAAAGAAGAAACAAATTGACTCCAGTATTATAATGAACTGGATAAGAGTGAAATTCTCTGTAAATCTGATCAGATCTGCTGTGCTTGAGAGGAACCAGGAGTTTAAACACGGGACATAATGATATAATGTGATGATTATGGAGCGAGAGAGAGAAAGAGAGAGAGAGAGAGAGAGCAAGAGCGAGCTGTTAAAAGTTTTCTAAGTGTTTAATTTCATCTCCTCCGCTAGTATGAACTTTACACCTGTGAGCCGGTAATGTGCGTGCTGCTGTCAGAGGTCAGCACGTCTTGCACCGTTCCAGCGACGTGCAGCCTGAGGCCGCGCACCTCCAGATCCTACACAGATATCTTCATTATCTGGGACTGGGATCGGTGGATTAAATGGTGTGCCTTGGCGATGCTGAATGGTTTTGATGTGCAGGATGATGTTTACTGCGGTGTCACGGGAGGAATGGTGTCAAAAACAATGATTTGTGATGGTCATGATTTAATACCATAAAGACTTTTAAAGCTTCAGGTACGCGGGCAGCAAGTTGAGTCGAGTCAGGTCAACATGGGGCAGAGTGAGACACAAACCATGAATCATATTGGGGAATGATTCACAAATAATCCACCAATCAAACAGAATTATCTAGGAAGCATGACACACACTTCGGGTGGGTAAATAAATAAATAACTCAAATTATCTTCATGTCGAAGTTCGAATATAGTTCTCCGGTGCTCCTTCCAAGGGCAACTGGAAGCTGATCTGTTCAATTGTCCAGTTGTAGTGTCGCCTGTGTGTGTGTGTGTGTGAGTGTGAGAGAGAGAGAGAAAGAGAGAGAGAGAGAGAGAGCGCGCGATTGTATATAGTACAAACTCGTATAGGTTACTTATACAAGGTTTAAACATATGTTCCCCATCTAGAGAATGCCCTCTTATAACTTACGAACAAATTCATCTCACCAACGGCCGTCTGGAACCTAACTCATTCATAAGCTGAGGAGCGTCTGTATATATATTATATACTAGTGTGTGTGTGTGTGTGTATATATATATATATATATATATAGTAAACATGAAGTGTTGAAGTGTAATAAACTGGTTTGAAGTTTGAACTTGGATGTAAAAAATGCTCACTAGAGGGGGAATCACATTATATTTACTGTACATAAAGAACTTCTTCTTTTCCTTTCGGCTGTTCCCTTCAGGGGTCGCCACAGCAAATGATCTGCCTCCATCTCTCCCTATCCTCTGCATCTTCTACTCTTACTCCAACGACCTTCATGTCCGCCTTCACTGCATCCATAAATCTTCTCTTTGGTCTTCCTCTGGGCCTTTTGCCTGGTAGTTCCAACCTCAGCATCCTACGACCAATATACTCACTATCCCTCCTCTGTACATGTCCAAACCATCTCAATCTAGCCTCTCTGACTTTGTCTCCAAAACATCTAACATGTGCTGTCCCTCTGATGTACTCATTTCTGATCCTATCCATCCTCGTTACTCCCAAAGAGAACCTCAACATTTTCATCTCTGCTACCTCCAACTCTGACTCCTGTCTTTTCCCCAGGGCCACTGTCTCTAAACCATACAACATTGCTGGCCTCATCACCGTCTTGTACACTTTTCCCTTCATTCTTGCCGATACTCTCCTATCACACATCACACCGGACACTTTTCTCCATCCATTCCAACCTGCCTGCACGCGCTTCTTCACCTCTTTTCCACACTCTCCATTGCTCTGGATTGTTGAGCCTAAGTACTTAAAATCCTCCACCTTCTTTATCTCTGCCCCCTGTAACCTCAAAGTTCCTCTTGGGTCCTTGTTGTTCACACACATGTATTCTGTCTTAGTAAGACTAACCTTCAATCCCCTCCTTTCCAGGGCATACCTCCACCTCTCTAGATTTTCCTCCACTTGGTCTCTGCTCTCACTACAGCTCACTATGTCATCTGCAAACATCATAGTCCATGGAGATTCTTGTCTAACCTCATCTGTTAGCCTGTCCATCACCATAGCAAACAAGAAGGGGCTGAGAGCTGACCCTTGATGCAGTCCCACCTCCACCTTGAACTCTTCTGTCACACCGACAGCACACCTCACCACTGTCTTACATCTATCATACATGTCCTGCACCACTCTAACATACTTCTCTGCCACTCCAGACTTCCTCATACAATACCACAGTTCTTCTCTCGGCACCCTGTCATATGCTTTCTCCAGATCCACAAAGGCACAATGCAGCTCCTTCTGACCTTCTCTGTACTTCTCTATTAACATCCTCAAAGCAAACACTGCATCTGTGGTGCTCTTTCTTGGCATGAAACCAAACTGTTGTTCACAAATGCTGACCTCTGCCCTTAGTCTTGCTTCCACTATTCTTTCCCATAGCTTCATTGTATGGCTCATCAACTTTATCCCTGTGTAGTTGCCACAACTCTGTACCATCGCCCTTGTTCTTAAAAATGGGCACAAGCACACTTCTCCTCCATTCCTCTGGCATCTGCTCACTTTCTAAGACCTTGTTGAATATTCTTGTCAGAAAATCTACTGCGACCTCCCCTAGACACTTCCATACCTCAACTGGTATGTCATCAGGGCCAACTGCCTTTCCACTCTTCATCCTCTTCAATGCCCTCCTCACTTCTCCCTTACTAATCTTTGCTACTTCCTGCTCCTCAACGGTCACCCCTTCTACTCTTTTTTCTCTCTCATTTTCCTCATTCATCAGCTCTTCAAAGTACTCTTTCCATCTTCCCAGCACACTTCTGTCATCAGTCAATACATTTCCCTCTCTGTCCTTTATCACTCTAACTTGCTGCACGTCTTTCCCATCTCTATTTCTCTGCTGTGCTAACCTGTATAGATCATTTTCTCCCTCCTTACTGTTCAACCTATCATACAAGTCATCATACGCCCTCTGTTTGGCCTTTGACACTGCTACCTTCGCCTTACGCCGTGTCTCCCTGTACTCCTGTTTACTCTCTTCGGTCCTCTCAATGTCCCACTTCTTCTTGGCTAACCTCTTCTTTTGTACACACTCCTGCACTTCCTCATTCCACCATCAAGTTTCCTTATCTACTTTCCTTCCAGAGGACACACCAAGTACTCTCCTACCGGTCTCCCTGATCACATTGGCTGTGGTTGTCTAGTCCTCTGGAAGCACTTCCTGAGTACCCAAAGCCTGTTTCAACTCCTCCTTGAAGACAACACGACACTCTTCCTTTTTCAGCTTCCACCACTTTGTCTTCTGCTCTACCTTTGCCTTTTTCACCTTTCTCACCATCAGTGTCATCCTGCACACCACCATCCTATGCTGTTTGGCAACACTCTCACCCACTACTACTTTGCAGTCACTGACTTCCTTCAAATTACATCGCCTACACAAGATGTAGTCTACCTGTGTGCTCTTACCTCCGCTTTCATAAGTCACCCTATGCTTCTGTTTCTTCTGGAAGAAAGTATTCACCACAGCCATTTCCATCCTTTTTGCAAAATCGATCAACATCTGTCCTTCTGTGTTCCTGTCCTGGATACCAAACCTGCCCATCACTTCCTCGTCCCCTCTGTTGCCTGCACCAACATGTCCATTGAAGTCTGCTCCAATGACCACTCTTTCACCTCTGGGGGTACTCTGCATCACTTCATCTAACTCACTCCAGAATCTCTCCTTCTCTTCTAGCTTACATCCTGCCTGTGGGGCATAAGCACTAACAACATTGACTATCACGCCTTCAATTTCTAACTTGAGACTCATCACTCTGTCTGACACTCTTTTCACTTCTAGAACATTCCTGACAAACCCCTCCTTCAAGATGACTCCTACTCCATTTCTCTTCCCATCCACACCATTATAAAACAGTTTAAACCCTGCTCCTAAGCTTTTAGCCTTTCTACCTTTCCACCTTGTCTCCTGAACACACAGTATGTCCACCTTCCTCCTCTGCATCATGTCAGCCAGCTCCCTATCTTTTCCTTGCATAGTTCCAACATTCAAAGTCCCTACTCTCAGTCCGAGGCTCACGCATTTCCTCTTCTCTCTCTGCCTACGGACACGCCTTCCGCCTCTCCTTCTTCGACGTCTTCGACCAACAGTAGTCCAATTTCCATCAGCACCCTGTTGGTTGACAGCACTGATGGCGGTCGTTGTTAACCCGGGCCTCGACCGATCCGGTATGAATTCTGTATTGATCATTTGCATTTTTTTTTTTGGCAGAAGTTTTACGCCGGATGCCCTTCCTGTCGCAACCCTCTGCATTTATCCGGGCTTGGGACCGGCATAAGGGGGAGAGACACTGGTTAGTGCCCCCCCCCGCCTCATGGCTGCATTACTGTACATAAAGAACATGAAGCATAAATATTCAAGTTTATCCTTTTGGTATCGTGTGTTAAACATGCGACAGAACATAAAAGCTCACACAAACATTCTAAACATTAACGTAGGTACAGTGCTGTACTGAAATAATAACTGAAAAATAATGTAATACTAAGGCAGATTCCATTCAGATGATGACCTTGTTTCATACAACATTCACCTTTTTAACACTTCCACAATACTAGATGCTACACTAGCTCTGATTGCCTTCTCATTTTTCTTGGACTGCACTTTCATTCATTTTATAATGGCACCCTTCTGCAGCATAACTTTTTTCTTCCTGTATCATATCAAGCAGTTCTACTTTTTCATGCAGCGCCATTCCCTTTTTTCTGGCTCTTTGGCGCTTTACCAGAAGCCTGAGAAGATACGCAACGTTTGAGTGGCATGACAGAGCTTAACAGTAATTAAAAACACACACACAAAAAAAAGCACATGCAAAAAGTGTGTGTGAATAAGAAAAAAGGGGTGCAGACATCATCTAAACCAATTAGCAGGGGGGGGGGGAACAGCCTGAATTTGAATCACGTGACAGTTACTCGGCAATCCGTGAATATGCGGGGGCACGAGTGCAAAACCGCAAATAGTCAAGGGCCTACTGTACATGGTTTAAAGAAGAACGCAATTTAAGCAATTTTAAGAGGGTTAATACATGTGGTAGGTAATATTATAGCAGCTCTTTAAACTTGACATGTTCTTGTTGTGCGAGAGAGTTGATATCAGCTTATCAGTTTTTCATGGGCATGAAATGTTATTTTTTTTATAGCAGAGTATTAAAAATATCAGTTCAGTTCATTTTCTGTAACCACTTAATCCTAAAAAGCTGCATGGGGGGGCAGTGACAACCTGTGGTGAGTGGGGCTTGAACCCCCAAACTTGGGATCAGTGATCCAGCACCTATACCACAAAGCCACCACTGCCCTATTAAAAATACCTTTATGGGTACATATGAAATCTGAGCATCTATCCTTGTTATCATGCAGTATGAAATTGTGATCTTTTCCTTTTGGCTGTTCCATTCAGGGGTCAACACAACGAATCATCTGCCTCCATCTCACCCTATCCCCTGCATCTTCTTCTCTTACACCAACTACCTTCATGTTCTCCTTCACCAGATCCATAAATCTTCTCTATTGCCTTCCTCTAGGCCTTCTGCCTGGTAGTTGCAACCTCAGCATCCTACTACCAATATATTCACTATCCCTCCTCTGTACATGTCCAAACCATCTCAGTCTAGCCTCTCTGACATTGTCTCCAAAACATCTTACATGTGCTGTCCCTCTGATGTGCTCATTCCTGATCCTATCCATCCTTGTTACTCCCAAAGAGAACATCAACATTTTCATCTCTGCTACCTCCTGCTCTGCCTCCTGTCTTTTCCTCAGTGACACTGTTTCTAAACCATACAACATCACTGGCCTCATCACAGTCTTGTACACTTTTCCTTTCATTCTTGCCGATACCCTCCTATCACACAATACACCGGAAACTTTTCTCCAACCATTTCAACCTACCTGCACATGCCTCTTCACCTATTTTCCACACTCTCCATTGCTCTGAACTGTTGAGCCTAAGTACTTAAAATCCTCCACATTCTTTATCTCTGCTCCCTATAACCTATAACCTCACCATTCCTCTTGAGTCCTTCTCATTCACACACATGTATTCTGTCTTATTGAGGCTAACCTTCATTCCTCTCCTTTCCAGGGCATACCTCCACCTCTCTAGATTTTCTTCCACTTGTTCTCTGTTCTTATTTCAGATCACAATGTCATCTGCAAACATCATAGTCCATGGAGATTCTTGTCTAACCTTGTCTGTCAGCCTATCCTTCACCACGACAAACAAGAAGGGGCTCTGAGCTGATCCTTGATGCAGTTCTACCTCCACCTTGAACTCTTCTGTCACGCCGACAACATACCTCACCGTTGTCTTACATCTCTCAAACATGTTCTACACCACTCTAACACACTTCTCTGCCACTCCAGAATTCCTCATGCAATACCACAGTTCCTCTCTCGGCACCCTGTTATATGCTTTCTCCAGATCCACAAAGGCACAATGCATCTCCCTCTGGCCTTCTCTGTAAAGTACTTCTCTATTAACATCCTCAAAGCAGGAAACACTGCATCTGTGGTGCTCTTTCTTGGCATGAAGTCAAACTGTTGTTCACAAATGCTGACCTCTGCCCTTATTTTAGCTTCCGCTTTTCTTTCCCATAAGGTCATCGTATGGCTCATCAACTTTATCCCTCTGTAGTTGCCACAACTCTGCACATCTCCCTTGTTCTAAAAAATGGGCACAAGCCCACTTTGCCTCCATTCCTTCGGCATCCTCTCACTTTCTAAGACCTTGTTGAATGTTCTTGTCAGAAAGTCTACAGCGACCTCTCCTAGATCCTTCCATACCTCCACTGGTATGTCATCAGGACCAACTGCCTTTCCACTCTTCATGCTCTTCAATGCCCCCCTCACTTCACCATGACTAATCTTTGCTACTTCCTGGTTCTCAACGGTCACCGCTTCTACACTTTTTTTTCCCTCTCTCATTTTCCTCATTCATCAGCTCTTCAAAGTACTCTTTCCATCATCCAAGCACACTTCTGTCATCAGTCAATATATTCCCTCTCTGTCCTTAATCACTCTAACTTGCTGCATGTCCTTCCCATCTATTTCTCTGCTGTGCCAACCTGTATAAATAATTTTCTCCCTCCTTACCATCCAACCTAGCACACAAGTCATCATAACCCCTCTGTTTGGCTTTTGACACCGCTACCTTTGTCTTACGCTGCGTCTTCCTGTACTCCTGTTTACTCTATTTCATCCTCTCAATGTCCCACTTCTTCTTAGCTAACCTCTTCCTTTGTACACACTCCTACACTTCCTCATTCCACCAGCAAGTCTCCTTGTATACTTTCCTTCCAGAGGACACACCAAGTACTCTCCTACCTGTCTCCCTGAGCACATTAACTGTAGTTGTCCAGTTATCTGGAAGCACTTCCTGACCACCCAAAGCCTGTTTCAACTTCTCCTTGAAGATGACCCTGCTCCTAAGCTTCTAGCCGTGCTACCTTTCCCACCTAGTCCTCTGAACACACAGTATGTCCACCTTCCTTCTCCGCATAATGTCAGCCAGCTTTCTAGCTTTTCCTGTCATAGTTCCAACATTCAAAGTCTCTACTCTCAGTCCTAGACTCATGCCTTTCCTCTTCTCGCTCCCTTTACCTACGGACATGCCTCCCGCTTCTCCATCTTTGACCAACAGTAGTCCAGTTTCCACCAGCACCCTGTTGGTTAACAGCATTGATGGCAGTCGTGAATTTGGGCCTCGACCAATCCGGTATGGAAGTCCCATTGATGATCTGCATAGTACAGTGGTATGAAAAAGTATCTGAACCTTTTGGAATTTCTCACATTTCTGCATAAAATCACCATCAAATGTGATCTGATCTTTGTCAAAATCACACAGATGAAAAAACAGTGTCTGCTTTAACTAAAACCACCCAAACATTTATAGGTTTTCATATTTTAATGAGGATAGCATGCAAACAATGACAGAAGAGGAGGAATAAGTAACTGAACCCTCTGCCTAAGGAGACTTAAAGAGCAATTGAAACCAATTTTTACCAAACAATTTAAGTCAGGTGTGTGCCCAATCACTGATGAGTGGCTTAAAGCTGCCCTGCCCACTATAAAACACAGACTTGGTAAGAATTGTCTTGATGAGAAGCATTGTCTGACGTGCACCATGGCTCGCTCAAAAGAGCTGTCTGAAGACCTGCGATCAAGAATTGTTGATTTGTATAAAGCTGGGAAAGGATACAAAACCATCTCTAAAAGTCTGGATGTTCATCAATCGACAGTCAAAGAAGTTGTCTACAAATGGAGAGAGTTTGGCACTGTTGCTTCTCTCCCAAGGAGTGGCCGTCCACCAAAGATGACGCCAAGAGTTCAGCGCAGAATACTCAGAGAGGTAAAAAAAAAACCTAGAGTGTCTGCTAAAGACTTACAGAAATCACTGGCACAGTCCAATATCTCTGTGCACACATCAACTATATGTAAAACAATGGCCAAGAATGGTGTTCATGGGAGGACTCCAAAGAGGAAGCCACTGCTGTCTAAAAAAACCATTGTTGCTCGTTTAATGTTCGCAAAAAAGCACTTGGACACTCCACAGAAGTTTTGGGAAAATATTTTGTGGACTGATGAAACCAAAGTTGAATTGTTTGGGAGGAACACACAACGTCATGTGTGGAGGAAAAATGGAACAGCTCACCAACATCAACACCTCATCCCCACCGTGAAGCATGGTGGAGGATGCATCATGGTTTTGGGCTGTTTTGCTGTCTCGGGGCCCGGACAACTTGCAGTCATTAATGGAAAAATGAATTCAAAAGTTTATCAGGATGTTTTGCAGGAAAACCTGAGGCCGTCTGTCAGACAGTTGAAGCTAAAAAGTGGATGGATGCTGCAACAAGACAATGATCCAAAACACAGAAGTAAATCAACTTCAGAATGGTTTCAGAAGAACAAAATACATGTTCTGGAGTGGCCAAGTCAAAGTCCAGACTTGAACCCCATTGAGATGCTGTGGCATGACCTCAAGACAGCGATTCATGCCAGGCATCCCAGGAATCTGACTGAACTACAGCAGTTTTGTAAAGAAGAATGGGCCAAGATTAGTCCTGATCGATGTGCCAGACTGATCTGCAGCTACAGGAAGTGTCTGGTTGAAGTTATTGCTGCCAGGGGGGCACAAAATATTAAATGTGATGGTTCAGTTACTTATTCCTCCCCTTATGTCATTGTTTGCATGCTATCCTCATTAAAATATGAAAACCTATAAATGTTTGGATGGTTTTAGTTAAAGCAGACACTGTTTTTTCATCTGTGTGATTTTGACAAAGATCAGATCACATCTGATGGTAATTTTATGCAGAAATATGAGAAATTCCAAAAGGTTCAAATACTTTTTCATACCACTGTCGATTTTGCACAAGTTTTATTCGAGACACCCTTCTTGACACAACCCTCTGCATTTATGTTGGCTTGGGACCGGCGTGAGAAAGAACACTGGCTTGTGCCCCTCCTCATGGCTGCATTTCAGTATGAAATTGTGATGTTCGTTGGAAAAATGTATAACATTTGTAATAACAAATGTACAAGACTGGTATGATCATGGCCATGTTTGCAGAGGCACTATGGACCTTGAGTTATGCTTCTAATTTTTTTAATTTATTTTTCCTTTCGGCTTATTCCCTTTCAGGGGTCACCACAGTGAGTCGTCTGCCTCTATTTTTATGGAAGTCATATTAATGATTCGCATGTTTGATTTGGCATAGGTAGGGCATCCAACGTAAAAACCTGACACAACCCTTTAGCAAGAGGCAGAAACACACCGACGGCTATGCAGCCAACTCTTTGCGAAAGGCAGCAATGGTTCTTTTACATGCCTCTCACCATAGATAGTGAGAGACATGGCCAGCCTTTGATAACCCAGTTAGCTGCACTGGGGGGACAGTGACAACATTATGGAGAGTGGGACTCGAACCCCCAACCTTAGGATCAGCGATACAGCACCTTTTACCACCAGGCCACCACTGCCCCACTTTTAATTTTTTTAATATGATGTTATATTTGTTAAAATATTATAGATCGAGTTATAAAGACCCTTTGCTTATTTTTCTGCAATAAATATAGTTCTCGAAAGTGAAATTAAGTCTTTGACAAGTCTTTTTTCCCAGGCAAAAACAAGAATGTTTATATTTAAGAAGCTCTAAAAATTTGTCAGAATTTCTTCCCAACACAGCTGAATGCACATATGATTCAGTAACAGACATTTTTTTTGGTCATAGGTGATGAGAATTGATTGATAGGTTGGCAAGATATGGGCTTTTATACATGAATGTTCACATGTGCGACAAGACTTTTGTCAATGACTGTATGTACACTGTCCTCCATAATTATTGACACCCCTGGTTAAGATATTGTTAAAATGGTGTTAAAAATGATGATGATGATGTTAAAAGCTTTAAAATAAATTCAATTTTTATTGCAGAAGCTACTCTTAGACTCTAAATTGTAGAAAACTGTAACCTTCAACTCTGGTGAATTTCAAGGTGGGAAAATCCCTGACAAAGAAATCTGTTTTTCATAAAATCACCCATTCCAGAATTATTGCCACCCTTAACAGTTTCTGGGAAATAAACGTAATTGAAGTATTATCTGTCTTTGCTACAGTAGTTTACAAAGTTAATCTGAGTATGTAGGGACATTTAATTAGTAATTCATCACTTTCCGTTCCCCTGTGATATAAATATGATGTGACACAGAGGCCATTTCTCTTATCCACGCTTCAACATTGGAAAAACAAAGAAACACATCATTGAAGTAAGGCAGATGTGTGTTGATCTTCACAAGTCAGTAAACAAGCCAGGATGAGGATCCAAGGTTCTTCAAATCTCACTACTAAATAATTGCAACAAATGATTGCATCTTTTGGTCAAAAAGTCTCCAAACCAACCATCAGGCGCTATCTACATGCGAACGTTGATTAGGAGGCATGCACAGAAAAAACTTCTCATTCACAATCCTAAACAGAACATCTGGAGTTTGTTAAGCGGTACTGGGACTGTGTGCTTTGGTCAAATGAGACCAAGGTAGAGATTTTTGGCAACAAACACGCCAAGTGGGTCTAACAGAACAGATGAGTATGCATAAAAGCACCTCATGCCCACTGTGAAGTATGGGGGACGATTGATGATCCTCTGGACTTTTTTTCTCTTCCAGAGGCCCTGGGAACCTTGTTAGGGTGCACGGCATCATGAAGTCTTTAAAATACTTTCATCTTCATCTTATTGCAGAATCAGGTCACAGGGGCAGCAGCCTAAGTAATGAGGTCCAGACGTCCCTCTCCCTTACTCACTTCCTCCAGCTCTACCAGGGGGGACACCGGTGTGTTCCCAGACCAGCTGAGAGACATAATCCATCCAGGTTGACCCCGGGGTCTCTTCCCAGTTAGACATGCCCGAAACATCACACCAGCAAGACATTCAGGAGGCATTCTAACCAGATGCTCGAGCCACCTCAACTGGCTCCTCTCAATGCAGAGGAGCAGCGGTTTGACTCAGAACTCCCCTGAGATGGCTGAACTTCTCACCCTATCTCTCAGGGAGAGAACCGCCACCTGGCGAAGCAAGCTCATTTCAGCCACTAGTATCCGCGATCTTGTTCTTTTGGTCACGACCCAAAGCTCGTGACCATAGGTGAGGGTTGGAACATAGACTGAGTGGTAAATTGAGAGCTTTGCCTTTCGGCTCAGCTCCCTCGTCACCATGACAAATCTGTACAGGTTTCGCTTTACAGCAGAGGCTGCAGCCATCCACCTGTTGATCTCCTGCTCCATCCTTACCTCCCTCGTGAACAAGCCCGTGAGAGAAGCGCGCATGTGTGTGTATGTGTATGTAATGTATGTATGTATATATAATTTTAACCTGTTTCTCAGGGCTATCAGTTTGAGGACGAGAATCCATATTTGTCCCATGAGGACCCGCTAGCAGAAGGAGTGAAGAGGATGGAAGCGGGGGACATCCCTGGAGCAGTGCGCCTGTTTGAGAGTGCGGTGCAAAGAGAACCAGACAACCAGCTGGTAAGTACTCTAGCAAATTCAGCACTATTACACAATAATAATAATAATAATAATAATAATCTACTTTCTTTCCTTTATTTGTCATTGATTTTTCTTACAATTCCATTGTATGTGAGATTTTTGTGCTTTTCTGATACCTCAGGCCTGGCAGTATCTGGGAACATGCCAAGCAGAGAATGAACAAGAGTTTGCAGCCATCAGCGCCCTCCGCAGGTCATTGAAGGACACAAAGTCTTTTGCAAACTGCTCTTTTTATGTTTTCTACCTTATTTGCTCTACATTACAGATGGTTGTATATTTACTGTTTTCTTCCTCCTGTTATTTCTTTTATTCAGGTGTATTGAACTGAAGAAAGACAATATGACGGCTCTCATGGCTCTAGCTGTCAGCTTCACCAATGAGTCATTGCACCGACAGGCATGTGAGACACTACGCGATTGGTTGGGACACAATCCAAAATATCAGCATATACTTGAACAAAGAAGAAGGGAGAAGGAGAGGGGGGGAGAGAGAGAAAGAGAGAAGGAGAGAGAGAGATTTGGATCACTGCTGCCTGAGTACATAGAATTTTTATTTTAAATAGATCCTGAGTAAAATATGGAATGGATGTTTAATCTCAATTTTGATTCTGTATTTACTTGTTTGTCCAACTCGCAGGGCTTTGTTTAATGAGGTACAGTCTTTGTTTCTGAGTGCGGCGGCTGCTGATCCCACACGAGTAGATCCTCAGCTACAGTGTGGTCTCGGAGTTCTGTTTAATTTGAGTGGAGAATATGACAAGGCTGTGGACTGTTTTAGTGCTGCCTTGTCTGTTACTCCACAGGTATACACACACACACACACACACACACACACACACACACACAGAAAAACACATGTATTGTAGTCAGTGTTTCCATTGGGCAAAATTGGCATGGTAGTGACAAATTATTTTACATTGGCACAAAGAATTATTGGCACTGCATCAGTAAATTTTTCCTGTCTTTGTTTTGTTTTAAGTGCCACAACTTGTTCATAAATAATGTCAAACAGCTGTCAAAATGTTCGATGTCTGTCGAAAATACACCAATTCACAAAAGAGACCTTTTTAGGCAAACTAATTCCCGTACCGCTAAGGTCCCACTATGTTATATGCACAATGAATAAATTCTATGAATGTATACAGCCGTACATGAGAACACTGGTGTAAGTAGCAACCTTGACCGTATCCGGGAGATTCGGAAGATGATTTTTATTACTGATTTCGAGTTGATATTAGAACTTGTTTTCACGAGTTAAATAATACATTGTAAGTTAACTATGAATAAAAGTTAAAACCACTGAAATTCTGTCAGTATATGTACAAATCCTTTTAGTTTTTAATTTTTTTAAATCAACACTTTTGTCTTCAGATGGCCCCAGATCTCATATTTCAATTGCAAATTCGTAGCCAATACCTCCAGCGTCCGAATCATCTGAACACAGTATTGGCACAAGCTCAATTGTCCTTAATGGGAACACTGATTATAGTACTTCTTTGATCACATGACTGAAGCAAAACTGGAAATTGTGTAGCAACCATTCTGGACATAAACAAAAGAAGGCAGGTGTTAGTACCGCTAACCCACCATTTTTTTTCACAAATAACACAATACAGTGATACCTCAGTACTTGAACACTTTAGAAGTCGAACAAATCGGAATTCGACCAAAAAATCCGGGATTTTTTTGTCCCGGAAGTTGAATGCTAAAAAAGCGCGAGAAAAAACAAGACCGAGAGGGAGGGGAAATGCACGCTTTCCAGAAGTCATTGATACAATGTATCGCCCTGATAAAGCTAGCGCTGTTCTGGGGAAGTCCGGAAGTTGTTGATACTATGTATCGCTGTGAACACCTTTTAACGATGAGGTCATGAGCCACTTGTGTAAGGTTTTGAAAAGAAGCCAGAAACAAGCCACGTTAGAAATGTTCTTCAAGAAAAGAAAGGGACATCCTGAAGCAGAGTCATCCATGCCAAAGCGAGTAGCAAGAGAAAAAAAAACATCTTTAGCTGATTCTCCTGAAGCTGTTATGGAAGGGGATCCTTCGCCCCTCTCCCTTTCTGTTAAGGGCTCCTCCACCTCTCTCCCTCTCCAACATTTACGTATGCCAGCTGCTCACCAGCACAACTGTTAAAATTCTTATCTTTATTGTTGTTATGCTTTAACTGTACTGTGATTTTTATTTTAGTGTGTAATGGTTTCTTTTGTGAGAGACTCTGGTTTTGGTGTCTCTCTCTCTCTGCCTCTCTCTCTGCCTCTCTGCATGCTGGAGAGGGGCGTGGCTGTCACATGTGGGTGGAATACTAAACACACACACACCTGATTCCAATTAATCATGAGCTATAAAGATGAGCAGAGCGCTCCTCCCGGTGCTAGAAGATTGTCCCTCTTCCCCATGATCTCTCTGGCTCTCAGCTCCGTGCTCCACCAGTTCCTGCTTCAGTTTGATTTATGTGTTTCTCCGCATCTCTAACAGTGACTACGATGTCCCTGTGCTCTAGTGCCTTCACTGTGAACAATTAAGCTCCTCTGTTTCCCTCACACTCTGTGTCCTGCATTTTTTGGGTCCGGCTGAATGTTCCTGGCATCAAAGAAGGGCTAGAAGATTCTGTGACACCAGGAACATTCAGCCGGACCCAAAAAATGCAGGACACAGAGTGTGAGGGAAACAGAGGAGCTTAATTGTTCACAGTGAAGGCACTAGAGCACAGGGACATCGTAGTCACTGTTAGAGATGCGGAGAAACACATAAATCAAACTGAAGCAGGAACTGGTGGAGCACGGAGCTGAGAGCCAGAGAGATCATGGGGAAGAGGGACAATCTTCTAGCACCGGGAGGAGTGCTCTGCTCATCTTTATAGCACATGATTACCTGGAATCAGGTGTGTGTGTTCAGTGCTCCACTCATGTGTGACAGCCACACCCCTGTCATGCGCAGACAGAGGCACAGAGAGAGAGAGAGAGAGAGAGAGAGACAAAGAGCTGCTTAAACTAGAGTTTCTCACAACACAGACCATAATATAGTGTACTGTATTCATTAAATTTTTCACTTAATTTGAGAACCTATGGTATGAGTTACGGTATCTTTAACTTCTGTTCAAAAGATGACAGAACGGATTAAGACCATTTACATTATCTGTAATGAGCAAAGCGGATTCAGAATTCGACCAGCCGCCGGGAACGAATTATGATCGGGTACTGAGGGTTCACTGTATTTGAATTTAAAAAATACAAGTCTAGATATAAAAACGTGTAGGGATATCATCCTTGTTACAACAGATCGATATGAAACACTTATGCATACAAACACACACACACACACACACACACACACACTCACACACACACACTGACAGCTTTTAGCCTTGATTACAGCGGCATTGTTTTGACAAACTTAAGCAACATCACAACATTTATTTCTGTCCAAACTTGGATTCTTTTTTCACCAACATCTTGAATCGATGACAGAATTTTTTTTTACCACTCTATAATTCTTCCTCAGTGCAACCCATGGACCTTCAAGAGGGTTAAATTCAGGACTCTTTGGTGCAAGCTTGTGTGAGAAAATGATTCTCCATTCTCCCTGAATCATTCTTTCATTATTTGAGCCCCAATGAAGCTGACTAGGTTTTATTGTCACATAATTTGCTGAGCCTTGTCTGACCACACCAGCCGATAATAGGACCTGTACACATGCATTCACACACCTCAGGGTACAGAGTACATCCAGTCCACCTACTGGCATGTTTTTGGGATGTAAGAGGAGATAAAAAGAGTCTGAAGGAAACTTAGTTATTTTTGTTGTTCGGCAAGTGAAGCAACATTGCTACGGAGATTATGTTCTATAAGGTTAAAAGGTATGCAACAAAATATTAATGTGTGACTTAATTTTTGCGATGCATTCAAGTCTTACAAGTGTAGAGCAATGAATACATACACTGCTTTACTCGATAAGATTATGTTGCTCTCTGGCTAGTAGTTTATTTCCAATGTTTTTTCATTTACTTGCAGGATTATTTGTTGTGGAATAAATTAGGAGCTACTCTAGCCAATGGAAATCGCTCCGAGGAGGCTGTTGCTGCCTACAGAAGGGCGCTTGAGCTGCAACCTGGGTTTGTGCGCAGCCGCTACAATCTTGGAATTAGCTGTGTTAATCTGGGAGCTCACAGGTAAGAGTTGAAGTAACTGTTGAAGTATGTACTGCAGATCTAATTGTACTTCTGGCAGTCATATATTGCTCTGTGTCGGTTCCAGGGAAGCAGTGGAGCATTTTTTGGAAGCACTTTCTCTTCAAAGACAGGCTGCTGGTAATCTGGAAGGAGGTGCAAGTCGAGCACCAGGCTCAGCCACTACTATAATGTCAGACAACATTTGGTCCACTTTGCGCATGGCACTGAGCATGATGGGAGAGAGCTCTTTGTATGCCACTGCTGACCGGCGAGATCTGGACACACTACTGGCACATTTCTGTCAGAGAGATGGAGAGACAGACTGAAGGATAGAGAGGTTAAAGGAGTGGAGGGAGATAGTATGTGAATGTGGAGACCGCTGTTTTGGAAGAACTGAAGAGTAGATGAAAAGACGAGAGTCATTAGATATGGATGCCAAGGACAAGGAGGAAAGAGTGTGAAGTGTCAACACATGCACTACCTGCTCTAATGGACAAATTTTCAATAATTGGTAGCTATTCTTGAGAAATGAGTGTAACATTTAAAATGTTATTCAGTGCTCTGTAGAAACTAAATCAAAATACTTGTGCACAGAATCCATTGTGGGGTTTTTTGTTCATTTTATTAATCACTGATATGGTTTGTCTTGGCACATTCCAATTACTTCAGGACAATTATATCACTAAAAATGTAGTTGTCTGTATTTCAAGTATGGCTCATGTGTGTGAATTTGGGAGGAGTTAAGACTAAAGAGATGCATTTGTGGGTTATCTTTTCTGAAATACTAACAATTATTTTTAAGATAAAACAATTATGGATTTTTTTTTTTAACCTGGGCCAGATTTTATCACCAGTTAGTGTTCATAAATTTATTCAGGACAAAAATGAGTGACAACAAGGCGGTATTAAGTGAGAACCTTATACCTAGAAACCAGCAAACACCTATATAGTAAATTATAAAAGACAAATATGTGCGTCTAATAAACATTTGATTCCACCACTGGCTGGCTCATAACATTATTAGTCTCTCACGATATGTAAAGAGCCCATACAGAGATACACTTGTGTCTATTTACCTCAAATACTATAACTGTGGATAAAGATTCTTCTTTCACTGTCCCACTGTGTCTTTTCCTAGTCCCTAGCCTCCCGTGGTCGATTATGATTATGCTGAATATGGTCTGTGTACTTTGGGTCATTTAAATAAGAACAACCATCAAATTCAAATGCCTCATGTATATTGTCATAATCAATTCTGTATACAGATATTTCTACCTCTGAAAAAGGAGGTTGTTTTACCAGTTTGTCTGCTTGTTAGTAGGAATATGCAAAATGATATACGTGGATTTTCCTAAAAGTTCTACTGTAGGTGGGGCTTTGGACAAAGCCCCATTAGAAATTGGAGATGATGAGGAAGGATGGTTGTGGTTCATGTGGAGGATTCTGGGCTTAGTTTAGATTTGCGCTCTTCGACTGCTCTTCCTTTCTTGTTTGCTCAAGAATTATGACTTCCCTGTAAATATCTTAACGTAAATATCAGCTCTGTGTCCTTGTATAATTTTGGACACACTTGAATACAGCCCAGGTTATGCTTGGAGTCATAGACTGAGTATGATGACGGTTACAATGAGCAAGAAAATAATTAAATCAAGGAATGAGAGTCATAAGGATACATGCGCTCCTTTTCTTCCTTTTTTCTTTTGCTTTTTATATAATCTGATTAATTCTGCTGTAAATTATTTGGCTTGGTTGTAAATGCTGCCATCTTGTGTACCATAATGGTATTATTATTATTATTATTATTATAAATTTGAATATAGCCTTCTGATTGTATGATTATAAATGTAATTCAAGCAATAAAACTTTGAAATAATGACTGTGTTTATACACCTAAATATTCCACTTCAAAATATCAATACTTTATTGATTCACCTGTAACAGTGAATTTCTCCATTGTGAGATTAATAAAGCTGTATCTTATCTTATAAAGCTGTATCTTATCCCGGAGGAGATGAATTACAATTATTTATGTAAATTTATATAAATAATTGTAATTTATCTCTTCCGGGATCAATAAAGTGGTGGATATGTGCACAGAGGGCAATGGTGACCTGCATCGCCGTCAGCGTGTTTCTGCCCCATTGCGTCAGGAAGGGCATCCGACGTTTAAACCTATGCCAAAATCAAACATGCGAATCAGATGATCCGCTGTGGCGACCCCCGAAAAAGCCGAACGAAAAAGATGAGTGCCAATGACGTAGATAAGACGTACGTCATTGATGTGTGCATAGATTTTGGAGAGTAGGTGGGACAACCCAGTACTTTCCACCCACTGGGCGTTGAGTTATGTTTCAAATCATTTTAAACACCTCACTGAATGGGAAGTTATCAGCCAGTCAGTGAGGCGGACGCCTACACGTGCTCGGCCTCTCATTGGCTGGTTTAAAAGTTGCTGCAGAGGCACCCTGCACGCGATTTAAATAGCAGCCTCGGTGGTTTGGGCGAGTGTTTGGGAATACAGTAAATAGATGTGGTCGTCTCTCAGCGGTTTGTTGTTTCTATTCCAACGTTTAAGAAGAGCTATAACTGGGTAAGAAGTGAGGAAATAAGAGGCTGTGAAACATAACACTAGTTTCAGGTGAGTAAAGTTCCATTAATGAGTCGTTTGTTTGTTTGCTAAGCTAACAAACGCCAGGTAAATTCAGTTTAGGCTAAACAATGTGGCTAACAAAGATCTGTAGGGCATTGTTTTTACACGTTATCTTATGCATGGCTTTATTTGTTATAAATATAAAATATTAATAAAAGTTTTATTCAGCTAGCAGCGTGTGCAGAGAAGTGGTGGCTAATTGGTTAAGGCTCTGGGTAGTTATCCGAATGTCATTGGTTCAAGTCCTAGTATCACCAAGCTGCTAGTGTATGGTCCTTGAGTTAGACCCTTTAACCACATCACCAGTTTCTCAGTACAGACGCTTCCCGACTTACGTTCATCCGTTTTACGTTTTTAAAACAAAGTCAAATTTTGAGTTTAGACGTACCTACGTAGTCCGCTGATGTAATGACGCTGCCTCCATTGTTTACAAACGACAGACTGAACGTGCCCCTCCTTCTTCCCAGTTCAGTTTTATAGTCACCCCCCCCCAATCTACGAAATTAACCCATTCCAGAGCCCATTTTGTAAGTAGAGGTCGCATTTTACATGTAAAATGCCTGATTCCTTCCAAGGCTCCCAAAACTACCCCATAAACCCTTTAAAATGATAAAACTACATCAATTTTGTATGAAATATGTGTTAAGTCAAAGAAAATTATTTAAACAATTTAAACACTTTATTAACACACTAAACCATTTTATTAACATTAATTAAACCATTATTAAACATTTTTTAACACACTCTCTCGTGCGTGTGTGCAGTGGGCCACGCCCACAAGATGTGAATTCAAAGCGCATTCCCTGCTTGACAAACTCAACTTTAATTTGATTCCTTGAGGGATCAGAATTCCAGATGAGCTCAAATGCGCCCGCATTTATTCAACATTTACTGAATTAAACAGCTTAAACTAAACTAAAAACTAAAGAGTTAAGCTTCCTTCTGTCTCTATCTGGGAGGCTAGTGGGGCGGGATGTTGAGAGATAGCCAATGAGCGAGCAACTTGTGCGTCGTGTGAAATTTTGATTGGCGCATTTGAATTTTGAATTTCTTTTCATCAGAGGGGATGTTTTTGTATCCCAGGGACGGAAACTTAGGAAAATGATGTTCGTAACCTGGGGATTTCGTACACGGAGGTCTTTGTAAGTAGGGGGCCGACTGTACAAGTAAGTTTGGTGTAGGCTAGTCTAGAGACGAGGTCTAGGTATACCTCTGTGTGCGTGTGTGAGAGAGAGAAATTACATCTTTTTAATTGTGCTTTTCATCCTTCAAATGTAACCTGATAACTTTTTTCATTCTTGTTCATCATCCATTAAATTTTCTTTCTCAAAATGGTATTATCCCCTTAGATTTAAAACCAGGAACTGAAGATGGGTTCCAGTGAAAGTAAGATTGCTGTGGCATCAACAAGACCTAAGTCCGATCCACTCCATCAGTTTAAGACTCAGCACTTGGCTCCGCTCGCAGATCCTCGATCTCCCTCTTGTGGGATTGACCGCACACCTATACAGGTATCACCTAACTAGTTATTCACTAAAAATGTTCTTCCTTTTGGCTTTTTCCCTTTCTTGGGAGTCACCACAGCGAATCATCTGATTCACACATTTGATTTGGCATAGGTTTATACGTCGGATGCCCTTCCTGTTACAACCCTTTAGCAAGGGACATAAACACGCTGACGGCTGCCTCTCACCAAAGACGGTGAGAGACATGGCCCGCCTTTGATAACCCAGTTAGCTGCACTGGGGGGGTGGGGGGGGTGGCAGTGACAACCTTGTGGGAACTCGAACCCCCAACCTTAGGATCAGCGATCCTGCGCCCTATCCACTAGACCACCACTGCCCTTAGTTATTCACTAAAATATACCGGTTATTTCGATTTGGTAGATAACTAGGTTCATTCTTGCTGGAAATATTTAGACCACTCTTTATTTTCTGGTAGATGGATTTTTCGACACAAATTTAGTGATGTCGGAGGAAATAAGGAAAAAAAAATAATGCCACTAGATTTAAAATATTATTTACAATTTTGAAAAAAAAAAGTGTCATTGGGGGGAAAAATATATATGTATATTTTTTGTTGATCTGAATAGCACAGGAAGGTTTTGTCACTTAAAATTTTTTCATGTACAGTATATCTGGTTGATGACTGTAGAAGTGCTGGGAATATCATCAAATATAGTGTGTAAATTATGTCTCAATACAATGCATTATCTGTTCATTACAGTCGCTCGCAAAGCATGCTGGGAGTCTCGACTCATGATAGCTGATGCGAAAATTCATTTGAATATAAAGATGTAAACGTGATCTCGAATCATACAATCGAACACACAAAATTATACATAACATTTAAAGATACGAATTTTTATCTGATTTAAGATTTATTTTTTCATATCTTCATATAATAGAGATCGGTGGGGGGGGGGCACTTTTGCCAGTAATTTTGTTGTGACTCGCATTTTTTATTTGGCATTTGTTTTACGCCAGATGCCCTTCCTGATACAACCCTCTGCATTCATCCGGGCTTGGGACCGGCGTGAGGGAGAGACACTGGTTTGTGCCCCTTCCTCACGGCTGCATTTAATAAAATGGTTTAATATGTTATGTTATATATTATATAACATGTAATATAATATGTTATTTAATGGTTTATTAAATAATTTTCTTTTACTTTTAACACCTATTTCATACAAAATTGGTGTACTTTTATAATTTTTAAAGGGTTTATGGGGTTTCTCCAGTCCAAGAACTGGATGTTTTAGTGGATGTGTCAACCAGATAATATAAAATGAGTTGCCTTATCAAGGACAATCATTTTGTGTTTCAGGTAAGTGGCACAGCCTCTGAAGTCCCAAGAGTTCATGAGGCAGTTGGACTCTTGTATGTTGATCCACGGTCACCTACAGTTGGTATTGTTCGTACGCCGCTAAAGGACAGTATGAAAGGTAAGTTACCATGAAAATTTTATATCCGTGAATATTTTAATCCATAGGTTTCCACAGTCCCTAATGTATTTAGTGTTATTTTCAGAATCACTTAATCTTACAACTACGGTTGAGGCAATGTTGAGCCAGTCTCGGTTGATATTGGGTGAAGGTGGGGAACACCCTGAACAGCTTGCCGAACCATTGCAGGTGGTTCAACACACAACCATTCACATTACTCTTCATACCTAGAGGCCATTTAGCCTAATGTGCATGCCAATGGGCTGGGGGAGGAACCTCACAAAAGCATGGGGGGGGGGGGGTCATGCCTTCTTGAACCTGGGACTTGAAAGCCAGGAGCTTCTTGCTGTGAGGTGGCCATGTTATCCACTTCACCGCCATGTTCATTGTGGCATTTGTATTTAATTTTACACAGAATCTACAGGGTTATGTGCTTTGATTGCAACTATCATCATCATCTTCCGCTTAGTCCAGGGTTGGGTCGCGGGGGCAGCAACCTAAGCAAAGAGGTCCAGACGTCCCTCTCCCGAGCCGCTTCCTCCAACTCTCCCGGGGGGACACCGAGGCAGTCCCAGACAAGCCGAGAGACATAGTCCCTCCAGCGTGTTCTAGGTCGATCCCGGGGTCTCTTCCTGGTTGGATATGCCCGAAACACCACACCAGGGAGGCCTCCGGGGGGCATTCTGACCAGATGCCCGAGCCACCTCAACTGGCCCCTCTCAATGCGGAGGAGCAGCGGATCTACTCCGAGCTCTCCCCGGATGGTGGAGCTTCTCACCTTATCTCTAAGGGAGCTCATTTCAGCCGCTTGTATCCGTGATCTTGTTCTTTTGGTCATTACCCAAAGCTCGTGACCATAGGTGAGGGTTGGAACGTAGATCGACTGGTAAATTGAGAAATGGATTGAAAATGGGTCTGGAATGCCGTACTCTCGGAGCACGCCCCACAAGATCGTTCGAGCAACACGGTCGAAAGCCTTCTCCAAATCCACAAAGCACATGTGGACAGATTGGGCAAACTCCCATGTCCCCCTCCGGAATCCTGTGGAACGTATAGAGTTGGTCAAGAGTGCTACGACCAGGACGAAAACCACATTGTTCCTCCTGAATCTGAGGTTTGACTATCGGTCGGATCCTCCTCTCTAGTACCCCTGCATAGACTTTCCCAGGTAGGCTGAGGAGTGTAATTCCCCGATAATTGGAACACACCCTCTGGTCCCCCTTCTTAAAAATTGGGACCACCAACCCAGTTTGCCAATCCAGAGGTACAGCCCCTGATGACCACGCGATGTTGCAGAGACGTGTCAACCAAGATAGTCCTACAACATCCAGAGCCTTGAGATATTCCGAGCGGTACCCGTTTGCTGCCTCGGGAGTCCCACAGGCTAATAAAACCCGATAGGCCTCCTTCTTCAGCTGGACGACCCTCTTCACCGCAGGTGTCCACCACCGGGTTCGGGGATTACCGCCACGACAAACACCGACGACCTTACAGCCACAGCTATGGGCTGCCGCCTCAGCAATGGAGGCACGAAACATGGCCCATTCGGATTCCATGTCCCCTGCCTCCTCCAGGACGTGGTTGTAGCTCTGCTGGAGGTGGGAGTTAAAGGCCTCTCGGACAGGGGACTCTGCCAAACGTTCCCAACAGACCCTGATTACACGCTTGGGCCTGCCAGGTCTGGAAGGCAACCTCCCCCACCACCGAAGCCAACTCACCACCAGGTAGTGATCGGTAGACAGCTCAGCTCCTCTCTTCACCCGAGTGTCCAGAACATATGGTCGCAAGTCCGATGACACGACTACAAAATCAATCATCGAACTGCCACCTAGGGTGTCCTGGTGCCAAGTGCACTTATGGACACCCTTATGTTCGAGCATGGTGTTCGTGATAGACAAACTGTGACGAGCACAGAAGTCCAACAACGAGACACCATTCGGATTCAGACTGGAGAGGCCGTACCTACCGATCACACCCTTCCAGGTCACACTATCGTTGCCCACATGGGTGTTGAAGTCTCCCAAGACAACGAGTGAGTCTCCCGAGGGAGCGTTCTCCAACCCCCCCCCCCAAAAAAGACTCCAAAAAGGGTGGGTACTCTGAACTGTCATTTGGTGCATAAGCACAAACAACAGTCAGGACCTGTCCCCCCCCCGCCCGAAGACGGAGGGAAGCTACCATTTCGTCAACCGGGGAGAACACCAACATTTGGGCACCGAGACGGGGGGGGGGGGCAACAAGAATACCCACACCGGCTCGCCGCCTCTCCCCATGAGCAACTCCAGAATAGAAGAAGGTCCAGCCTCTCTCAAGATGGATGGTTCCAGAGCCCAAGCTATACGTTGAGGTGAGCCCGACTATATTTAGTCGGTATCTCTCCAGCTCACACACCAAATCAGGCTCCTTTCCCGCCAGAGAGGTGACATTCCATGTCCCGAGGGTCAGGTTAAGTAGCCGAGGATCAGTCCGACAGAACCCATGCCTTTGGCTGCCACCCAACTCTCATTGCACCCGACCCCTAAAACTCCTCCCACGGGGGGTGGGTCCATGGGAGGGTGGACCCATGTCTCCTTATCGGGTTAGGCCCGGCCAGGCTCCATGGGCATAAGCCCGACCACCAGGCACTCGCCTTCGAGCCCCTTCCCTGGGCCTGGCTCCAGGAGGGAACCCCGGTGACCCGTGTCCGGGCAAGGGAGACTGTTTCAAACGTTTCCTCTGAGATGGCATAGGGGTCTTCTGAATCGCACTTTGTCTGGACCTTCACCCAGGACCTGTTTGCCTTGGGTGACCCTACCAGGGGCATTATGCCCCCGACAACATAACTCCTAGGATCATTAGGTCACGCAAACCCCTCCACCACGATAAGGTGGCGATTCAGGGAGGGGTAATTGCAACTAGATTAAAAAAAAAAATCCTTTTCTGAGGCTTTACATGCAATGTAATACTCCTATGTAATGGACCCATCAACGCTGTAAACCTCCTGGATTTATGATCCACCTAAACATCAAACTGCTGTTCTTCTCTTGCTACTCTGAGTTAATGAGACATGAACCTGTAATTTTTTATCTAATAAACTATAATGAGTGCATGCAGACAAATGCTGTCTTGCGTTGCATGAGGTCAGTCTTCAAACATACCAGATGTGATCTTTGCGATAATAACCTACAACTACAGTTTCGAAGTAGAAAATCATTCTCTTCATTTGGTAGCATAGGACATCTCATTGAAAGGAGCTGCATGAACTGAATTGTCGTATTTAACAACCGCTATCTGTCCTGTTAAACAACAGGGTGCTGGTGGAAATTGGACTAATGGCTGCAGCGAAAACTTTTTTTCAGAAGAGACAGGAGCATAGTGTGACCGATAAAAGTAAGTAGTGGAAGTAGGAGCACACCGGTCGATTACATCTTGTGTAGGCGATGTAATTTGAAGGAAGCCAGTGACTGCAAAGTAGTAGTGGGTGAGAGTGTTGCCAAACAGCATAGGATGGTGGTGTGCAGGATGATGCTGATGGTGAGGAAGGTGAAGAAGGCAAAGGCAGAGCAGAAGACAAAGTGGTGGAAGCTGAAAAAGGAAGCGTGTCGGGTTGTCTTCAGGGAGGAGTTGAAACAGGCTTTGGATGGTCAGGAAGTGCTTCCAGATGACTGGACAACTACAGCTAATGTGATCAGGGAGAAAGGTAGGAGAATACTTGGTGTGTCATCTGGAAGGAGAGTAGATGAGGAGACTTGGTGGTAGAATGAGGAAGTGCAGGAGTGTGTACAAAGGAGGAAGTGGGACATTGAGAGGACCGAAGAGAGTAAGCAGGAATACAGGGAGACACCGAGTAAGGCGAAGGTAGCGGTGTCAAAGGTCAAACAGAGGGCGTATGATGACTTGTATGCTCGGTTGGAAAGTAAAGAGGGAGAAAATGATTTATACAGGTTGGCACAGCAGAGAAATAGAGATGGGAAGGACAAGCAACAAGTTGGAGTGATTAAGGATAGAGAGGGAAATGTATTGACTGATGACAGAAGTGTGCTGGGAAGATGGAAAGAGTACTTTGAAGAGCTGATGAATGAGGAAAATCAGAGAGGAAAAAAACAGAGTGGAAGAGGTGACCGTTGAGGACCAGGAAGTAGCAAAGATTAGTAAGGGTGAAGTGAGGAGTACATTGAGGAGGATGAAGAATGGAAAGGCAGTTAGTCCTGATGACATACCGGTGGAGGCATGGAAGTGTCTAGGAGCGGTAGCAGTAGATTTCCTGACAAGAAGATTCAACAAGGTCTTAGAGAGTAAGAGGATGCCACAGAGGAATGGAGAGGTGTGCTGGTGCCCATTGTTAAGAACAAGGGAGAGGTGTGCTGGTGCCCATTGTTAAGAACAAGGGAGATGTGTGCTGGTGCCCATTGTTAAGAACAAGGGAGATGTGTGCTGGTGCCCATTGTTAAGAACAAGGGAGATGTGTGCTGGTGCCCATTGTTAAGAACAAGGGAGAGGTGTGCTGGTGCCCATTGTTAAGAACAAGGGAGAGGTGTGCTGGTGCCCATTGTTAAGAACAAGGGAGAGGTGCGCTGGTGCCCATTGTTAAGAACAAGGGAGAGGTGTGCTGGTGCCCATTGTTAAGAACAAGGGAGAGGTGCGCTGGTGCCCATTGTTAAGAACAAGGGAGAGGTGTGCTGGTGCCCATTGTTAAGAACAAGGGAGAGGTGTGCTGGTGCCCATTGTTAAGAACAAGGGAGAGGTGTGCTGGTGCCCATTGTTAAGAGCAAGGGAGAGGGGTGCTGGTGCCCATTGTTAAGAGCAAGGGAGAGGGGTGCTGGTGCCCATTGTTAAGAGCAAGGGAGAGGGGTGCTGGTGCCCATTGTTAAGAGCAAGGGAGAGGGGTGCTGGTGCCCATTGTTAAGAGCAAGGGAGATGTGCACAGTTGTGGCAACTACAGAGGGATAAAGTTGATGAGCCATACAATGAAGTTATGGGAAAGAATAGTGGAAGCTAGACTAAGGGCAGAGGTCAGCATATGTGAACAACAGTTTGGTTTTATGCCAAGAAAGAGCGCCAGAGATGCAGTGCTTGCCTTGAGGATGTTAATAGAGTACAGAGAAGGTCAGACAGAGCTGCATTGTGCCTTTGTGGATCTGGAGAAAGCATATGACAGGGAGCCGAGAGAGGAACTGTGGCATTGCATGAGGAAGTCTGGAGTGGCCGAGAAGTATGTTAGAGTGGTGCAGGACATGTATGAGAGATGTAAGACAGTGGTGAGGTGTGTTGTGGTGTGACAGAAGAGTTCAAGGTGGAGGTGGGACTGCATCAAGGGTCAGCTCTGAGCTCCTTCTTGTTTGCTATGATGGACAGGCTGACAAACGAGGTTAGACAAGGTTCCCCGTGGACTATGATGTTTGCAGATGATATTTGTGATCTGTAGTGAGAGCAGAGAACAAGTGCAGGAAAATCTAGAGAGGTGGAGGTATGCCCTGGAAAGGAGGCGAATGAAGGTTAGCCTCAGTAAGACGGAATACATGTGTATGAATGACCAGGACCCACAAGGAACGGTGAGGTTACAGGGAGCAGAGATGAGGAAGGTGGAGGATTTTAAGTACTTAGGCTCAACAATCCAGAGCAGTGGAGAGTGTGGAAAAGAGGTGAAGCGTGTGCAGGCAGGTTGGAATGGTTGGAGAAAAGTGTCCGGTGTGATGTGTGATAGGAGGGTATCGGCAAGAATGACAAGAAAAGTGTACAAGATGGTGTTGAGGCCAGCAATGTTGTATGGTTTAGAAAGAGTGGCTCTGGGGAAAAGACTGGAGGCAGCAGAGATGAAAATGTTGAGGTTCTCTTTGGGAGTAACGAGGATGGATAGGATCAGGAATGAGCACATCAGAGGGACATCACATGTAAGATGTTTTGGAGACAAAGTCAGAGAGGCTAGATTGAGATGGTTCGGACATGAACAGAGGAGGGATAGTGAGTATATTGGTAGTAGGATGCTGAGATTGGAACTACCAGGCAGAAGGCCTAGAGGAAGACCAAAGAGACGATTCATGGATGTGGTGAAGGAGGACATGAAGGTAGTTGGTGTAAGATAAGATGCAAAGGATAGGGTGAGATGGAGGCAGATGATTTCGCTGTGGTGACCCCTGAAGGGAGAAGCCAAAAGGAAAAGAAGGAATCTCACGCCAACAACAAGCACAGTTTTTCAGCAGATGATGATTCATCTATTACTCTCAGAAGATGAATCAAATATTATAGTTCAACCAAAAACACTCCAATATATTTCAAACTACATCTGCAAGACTTGCTCAATAAATTTACAAATTGAGCTCTATTCCAAGGCACAACCAAATATTAATACATATTTCCAGATGCAGGCTGGATGGCTTATGATTATTTTAGCCATTCATTCTCTGTGCGTCAGTGCTTGTGTTCTAACACATGTGCAGGAGCCGTAGGTGGTACTAACAAACTGTGTGCTTTATTCTCAAACTCGCACTTTATTTGATTGACAGTGTTCAGCTATTATTGCTTTCTGATATTATGTTTGTTGATTGGTCAGCTTGGGCGTTGTCAGGTTCTAAATCAACAGACATCATAAAACACGCACACACAAGAAGAAAGACAGAGAGCCAAGTTCTTGTTACTCATATATGAGGAGAGCAGCCAAGACAACACCGTTACATGCACTCTAGCTACTCTGAGCTGAACCTGGCTGAGAACTTCTTTTATTCCATTAGGGTGATTCCTAGTTACACATGCTTACACTGATTCCTACGGAAGGGTTACATGTGAATCAGCATCATGACCTTCACCATTGTTCTATGCTTATCTACTTTGTCTAGTTTAGAATGTTCATTTCAGCTCTCTATCCTGCTGCGGTTAGGGAGTCATCCTGTTGTTGTGTGAAGTTCAAGGTTGTTTCCACCCGGCTGCCTCCCATTAAGATAGAGATGTTTCTGCAAAATACCTCAGCAAGCAGTTTCAACATTTATATTAAGTGAGTTGCTAAGCAGGTTAGAGAAGAGCTGTGGTAATTCATATGTACAATTATTCCAACAGGCGTGCACATGCGCAGTGCCCGTTACAAGTTAACTCCCTGTTTACTTCCTGACTCTAGTCATGTGGCACTTATCTTTGATCTTCTCTTCAATAATAGTCATTAAGTTTATTTATAATAAACTGATACCAGGTTGGGTAGTATTCATTGCAGACTTTGCAGATATGCAACACCGCAGGTGGTTGGCGAATCGCGCATTGAGAGTTTCAAATGTACACGGACAAAAAAAATATTCACGAGCACATGTATTATTGTTGATTGACATTTTTATTTTAAAAGCGTACACCGACATCTTACCCCTTCCCTCCTGGCGTTCGTTTTGTACGCTTAGGAAAATGTTGAAAATGTTGAATGACCCCTTAGGTACTGTACTGGAATAATGATTGAAAAAGACTTTAATACTAGAGTGCTTTCAGATGATGATTTCTCCTCAGGCACTTCAGAGGAAACTTGTTTCTTCAGGAGAAAGTCTTATTTCTTCAGAAGAGACATCCAACATTACCTTTTCTAGCGCTTAGCCAGTGAAGACGCCCAGCGTTTGAGTGGCATCATAGAGCTTACCTAGTAATTAAAACACACGAAAAAAAAAAAAGCGGCTCATGGAAACCGTGAATGAGGAAAAAGGGGTGTTGCATCATCTCAACCAATCAGCAGGAAGGAGGACAGCCATTGGCTGAATTTGAGTGACGTGTTAGTTACTTGGCAGTCCGTGAATACTCAAACCATGAGTGCAAAACCTTGAATAGTCAAGGACCTACTGTACTAAATTTTAACTCTTCACTCTGACTCATTATAGGATTTTTGAAGGTTAATATCTTTCTAAAGTTTGCTATTTGCAAGGGCGAAAAGGGGGCATGGCACCCAGTTTTATTACTGTGGCATCTCTGAAATCCTTTGCACTACAACTCCAAAATTTTGCAAGTGTGCATTGCACATATCGAGATGTGTATCCAAAATAAACTGGGCCAAATCGAAGTCGATGATCTGAGGACCTCTGGTGAAGTTCATATGGAATGACCCTTTAGGAAGAAAATAAAATACTTCTGTGTTTTGAATTGCAAGTTTTTGGTATGGGTAAAAAGGCTGCTCAATTAGGAGTAGGAAAATGTCTGCTGTGCTGTAGTTGGCTCTTGGTGCTCCTCTACCCTTAAACTCTGTTGTTGTTGTTGGGTTTTTTTTTATTTTATTTTATTATTTTTTATGAAGTTGCAGCACTGAGGTAATGCTACAAGGGTGTGAATTTGTTCTGATACCATATGTTAAATTACAGTAGAGTTAATCAATACAAAGCTGTGCATGTCCTATTTGTCCACACAGGCTTTTAAATCATATGGTAACGATCAATAATTTAATTCTTATTACGCGTTTTTCGTGAAATTATCAAGTACGCATTACATGATATCTGTCTAAAATATACATGGCATTTAAATAATTATTCGAAAATATACTATAATTTTAAATGTATAAATGTTAAAATACTGATTTAAAAATGATAATTAATGAAATGCTTCCTTTAAAAGACTCGTCTTCAGATAACCCTTAAAAATTTTAATATCTGTTATACAGTGACTCTCATGCAGCAATGCATTTCAGAATTTTGGAGCCATGACCTGGAATGACCTGTCACACAATGTAACCATGCTTCTATAAGTTGGCTCTGTAAGCAACAAACTATCTGATAAGGATCTTAAATTATAATTTCCTGGTCTTTTACTTGATACAAGTTTTAAATAAGTTGGCACGCTTCCATGAATAGCCTTAAAAACAAACGGCAGTATCTTAAAACTAATATGTCGTCTTGCCAGTGAAGCTTACACAGCAGCAGCATTATATGACAGTGGTGTGTAGTATGTGTGTAGTATAACAGACTAGTCTTGGTGCTGTATTCAAAATGCGCTGAACATTATTTGGATGAGAAGCTGGCAAGCCAGATAAAGACTACAGTAATCGATGTGTGAGGCAGCAAACGTATGTATGAGGGCTTTAGTGGTATCTGTGCTTAAAGTTTGACATGAGGAAAATTGAAAATGAAAATTGTCCACCTGAGGAAATCTGATCGCTCACTCCCCATAGATGTTGCTTTTAAATGTTGTTTTCTTTTTTCCCTTCAGTAACAGTCAGCTCACTGGCTCGTCGGTTGAGCACGATCTTCCTTAATGATGCGATGGTTGGTGACGCCACCTCCGCTTCACGACCTGCTGTGTCCTTTACGAAACACCCCAGCTTGTCTGCTGTAGGTCAGCAGGATGAGTTGAAATCTCATTCCCTTGACTCCATAAATGAGCACACCAACTGTTCATCTACTCCAGCAAATTTCAGTTCCTCTACGGGCTATGGCTCGTTCTCTTGCAGTCCATTTGTGGTTGATGAGTCTCGGATGGAGGTTGGGGAAGACATCAACACCACAATTGATGAGGCTCAGGAGGCTGTACTTCTAGGTGGGTCTGTCCTGAAGCGAGAGCTTAGCCTTAGCATGCTCGGCTGCCGTGATGGCGTTTACTCACCGGAGTTATTTGCATCAGCTGAAGAGCGTCCTTCCACTCCTCTTCCACCTTTGGAGAGCCAACAAGATGATCACATCGATGCACTTTCTTGCCTTGACTTGGAGTCTCTTCATTCCACTCCCATTCGTGTCCAAGAAGCCATCTTGACACAGAATACTGCTGATACTCCACAGATGCCTAAGCAGAAGGTAGGTTTTCATCAAAGTCCAAAAAATGTAATTGATTTTGAAACCTGTTTTAACACGGTCCTTTTGTGCACAGAATTTTTCAGAAGAAATATCTATGCTGCCAGAGAAAGGTCTGAAATGGTCTGAGAAGTCGCAGCCGGCCGATTCTGAACCAACCCAGCCTGTGATAACGTTCCCCAGGTTTGATACCCACAGCCCGAGTCAGGCTATATTTAAGCCCCAGTGGCTAGGTGTAGGCTTTGGTGCCACAGGCATCCGTTCAAGAGGAGTTCAGAGCCGTGGGAGAGGGCTGTCCTCCCCACTGTCCACCCGAAAACCAGCCACTGATGAGAATGAGAACAAACTTGTGCTCAACAAACAGAAGCAGAAAGGCAAGGGTTTTTTGTCATCCGTACAATTATCTTCATATATATGCTATTTTTTTCTATTTTGGTAATGAATTTGATCGTTTTATATTTTTAAACTTTGTTGCAGGCAAAACATTTATTTCTGAAGGCAGATCCCCTCTACAAATACTCAAGGAAACCAATTCACCCAGAAGTAACACTGCACAGGTTTTCACTCATTAATACTCTGTCTCCCTTTCTCTTGTTCTCATTGTCAGCAAGTTCTACAGCCTCTCACAAATTCTTTGATGCATTCTAAAAACTTTTTTGGTAGTCAAACATTGCATCAGGTTAGGTTAAGCAAGTAACCAAACCTTTATTTTTGGTATTTATAATATGCACTCATCGATATGAGCATAGGGTAATACCCCACTTTTTTATATAAATAAATAAATAAATAAACGGTTAAATTCTCCCAGGCATACATTCTACAAGTTTTAGGAAACAATGTTTTAAGATTTTGGATCTTGTTCAACATGATTACATCCCACAATTCACACAGTTGCAGATTTCAAACACACTGCGACTCTAATGTTCCTCCGCATAATCTACTGGATTTAGTCCAAGTGAATGGAAAGGGCTGAAGAACATGGTCGTTTTCATGAGTCAATTCAGACTGGTTGCTTTGTGGCATGGTGCTTAATCATGTTTGAAGTACCCATTAGAAGAGCACGGAATACACATGGTTAACCCAGGTAAAACCGGATAAAAATTCTGGTTTTAACGTGCAAGGCTGAGTTTTTCAAAATTTTATTTTACAGTTGTCATCACCCTGTGAACAGCAATACTTATTGGTTATGGGATTCAAGCAAGGGTTGACCGGTAATAATAAGCCTATAGTATAATTCCCCACACAATCACACCACCTCTACCACCTTGTATTGTTGGAATAAGGATTCCTTAATGTTGCTGCCAGAAAGTGCTGGCCCCTATGTGCATTAATTTTATGCATCACACAGATACTAAATGATGAGCTTATCTTGCTTTACACTAATGAATAGGTATACAGGGATCTAAATAAGATGTGTGGTGAGTGTATATTTGTATTCCTAGTTTTACAAATACGTTATTTCTTTTACATTGTCTGTCTGTCTTTTCTGTGCAGATGAAGCTGAGGGTCTCTACACCAGAGAAGCAGAGGATTGGTCAAATGGACACGAGAGCTTTCGTTCTTTCTCTGAACAAAGAGAACTAGTAAAAGACAAACTTGGAATACTGGATGGGTTTTTTTTACATGCCAAGAGTCTGTACATAGCGTTCAGTTTCTCTGAGAAAGTTTGTGTACAATGGTTGTGAACTTGTGTGTGCTATATGTGGATGTAATTTTGTTGTTGTTTTTTTTCTTCTGCCATCTTATCAATGTCTTACTTTATTTCCCAGAAACTTGTAAATAAAATCATTTTTATCCTTTGTTACTGTGTAATGTCTGAAATGGTTTTATTTAGAAACTGGTGTTTCATAAATGAGAGACTAAAGTTTCAAAGGCTCTTGCAGTGTGTGTGTGTGTGTGTGTGTGGGGGGGGGGGGTCCACCTGTAGATGACCCGAATATGATTCTGTAATTTGATGAGGTCACCTAGGACAGATATTTCTGAATTTTGGACCAAAAGCAATCAATGGTAAGTACTTCAAACTTGCTGCTTTTTTTTTTTTTTTTTAAAGACTGGTATTGATTTTCTGAAATGAGTGATTTGACAAGTGACTTTGTTTCAGCTAGGAATAATAAATTATGGTTCTGGGTGTGTGTGACTGAACAGAAAATCAGTGCAAGTACTGATATCATGACATTCAATTGGCAAAACCTAATTTAATTTGTTCGTTTTCTAAAAATCTTTATTCTAATTTGGGAATGTGGGGAGGCTAGTGCCCATCTCAGCCGACTCTGGGTGGAGGTAGGGTAGACCCTGGACAGCTCGGCAGGGCAGAAACATAAGTTGGTGGCCTATTCCTTCAATGATGGCAGGAGTTATTTTACATGACTGGCTTTCTGATGACCATTTACATTGTTTGGCAGATGCTTTTTTTTTTTTTTCCAGAGTGACTTCCAGTTACCTTTGTTGTTTTTTCTGCAACTGAGCAACTCAAGGGCCCAATAGCTGCTGACCTGTGCATCACTAACCCATCGCCTTAATCACTATGCCACCACTGCCGACTGTCAACTGCACTGGGGGGCAGCAGTGACAACTCTGTTATAGTGGGGCTTGTTTTTCTGACCTTCAGCTCAATAATCCAGCACTTTCACCACCAAGCTACCACTGACCCTTCCTATTATAAATTGTAAGGCAAAAATAAAGATGCTTTTTACAACACAAAGCAACAGATGGATTATATCATGACTACTGTGGGATTTGAAGGAACACTCCTTTATTAGCCAAAAATGACCAAAGCAACCAATTGTTCAAATAGATTAATGTTCATATGTACAGTGTATATAGATGGAGCTTGCTCTATCTTCACAGCGAATCATGTCTGTGTTCCTTCATTGTCAAAAGTAGTACTGTAAACATGATTAAAACATCTATAATTATCCATAGATATGTGTGTGTGTGTATATATATATATATATATATATATATATATATAGTCGCCCCCGCAACTTATGAAGCCCAATGTGTACGAAATCCCCGGGTTCGCACTTACGAAAAAAAATTCAAATGCGCCAATCAAAATTTCACATGATGCGTGAGTTGCTCTCTCATTGGCTGTCTCTCAACATCCACTGGCCTCCCAGATAGAGACAGAAGGAAGCTTAATGCTTTAGTTTTTAGTTTCGTTTTTTAAGTTTTTTTAATTCAGTAAATGTTTAATAAATGTGGTCACATTTGAGCTCATCTAAAATTCTGAGCCCTCAAGGAATCAAATTAAAGTTGAGTTTGTCAAGCAGGGAATGCGCTTTGAATTCCGTGTATTGTGGGCGTGGCCTGCAGCACGCTCGAGAGAGAGAGAGAGAGAGAGAGAGAGAGACAGGGGTGTGTGTGTTAATAAAAATGTTTAATAATGGTTTAATTAATAAATATGTTAAAATAGTTTGATATGTTAATAAAATGTTTAAATTGTTTAATGAAAAAAATTTATTTTTAACACATTTCATACAAAATTGGTGTACTTTTTATCATTTTTAAAGGGTTTATGGGGTTTATCCAGTCGAAAGACTGGAGCCTTGGAACGAATTAGACATTTAACATGTAAAATGTGACCCCTACTTACAAAATCCCTGCAATATGAAAAGGGCTCTGGAACCATTAATTTCGTAAGTTGGGGGCTGACTGTATATATATATATACACCAGTCCTTCTCAAAAAATTAGCATATTAAGATAAAGTTAATTATTTTCTGTAATGTACTGATAAAAATTAAACTTGCATATATTTTAGATTCATTGCACACCAACTGAAATATTTCAGGTCTTTTATTGTTTTAATACTGATGATTTTGGCATACAGCTCATGAAAACCCAAAATTCCTATCTCAAAAAATTAGCATATTTCATCTGACCAATAAAAAAAATGGTTTTAAAAAAAAAAAAAGTCAACCTTTAAATAATTATGTTCAGTTATGCACTTAATACTTGGTCAGGAATCCTTTCGCAGAAATGACTGCTTCAATGCGGCATGGCATGGAGGCAATCAGCCTGTGGCACTGCTGAGGTGTTACAGAGGACCAGGATGCTTCAATAGCGGCCTTAAGCTCATCCACAGTGTTGGGTCTGGTGTCTCTCAACTTTCTCTTCACAATATCCCACAGATTCTCTATGGGGTTCAGGTCAGGAGAGTTGGCAGGCCAATTGAGCACAGTAATACCATGGTCAGTAAACCATTTAGCAGTGGTTTTGGCACTGTGAGCAGGTGCCAGGTCGTGCTGAAAAATGAAACACCAGCAGCTGACATGACACCCCAGACCATCACTGACTGTGGATACTTGACACTGGACTTCAGGCATTTTGGCATTTCCTTCTCCCCAGTCTTCCTCCAGACTCTGGCACCTTAATTTCCGAATGACATGCAAAATTTGCTTTCATCCGAAAAAAGTACTTTGGACCACTGAGCAACAGTCCAGTGCTGCTTCTCTGTAGCCCAGGTCAGGCGCTTCTGCCACTGTTTCTGGTTCAAAATTGGCTTGACCTGGGGAATGCGGCACCTGTAGCCCAGTCCACTGCTTCCACAGGTCTTACAAGGTCTGGAATCGGCCCTTCTCCACAATCTTCCTCAGGGTCCGGTCACCTCTTCTGGTTGTGCAGCGTTTTCTGCCACACTTTTTCCTTCCCACAGACGTCCCACTGAAGTGCCTTGATACAGCACTCTGGGAACAGACTATTCGCTCAGAGATTTCTTTCTGTGTCTTACCCTCTTGCTTGAGGGTGTCAATGATGGCCTTCTGGACAGCAGTCAGGTCGGCAGTCTTCCCCATGATTGCGGTTTTGAGTAATGAACCAGGCTGGGAGTTTTTAAAAGCCTCAGGAATCTTTTGCAGGTGTTTAGAGTTAATTGGTTGATTCAGATGATTAAGTTAATAGCTCGTTTAGACTACCTGAACATGATGTGAATTTTTTGAGATAGGAATTTTGGGTTTTCATGAGCTGTATGCCAAAATCATCAGTATTAAAGCCATAAAAGACCTGAAATATTTCAGTTGGTGTGCAATGAATCTAAAATAGATGAAAGTTTAATTTTTATCAGTACATTACAGAAAATAATGAACTTTATCTCAATATGCAAATTTTTTGAGAAGGACTAGTATATATATATATATATATATATATATATATATATATATATATATATATTATATATACAGACACAATATATGTAAAAACGTGCATTATATTTATTAAAAAAAAACAAAAAAAAACAGATAGCTAAGCTGCGTCAAAACCTCTGCAGTGTCAAGAAATCATGGAAGAAAGCTCCAGAGTCCGAGAAGGGAGGTCTGCGAGAGCTGCACCACACTCTGCATAAGAGGCTGCTTCAACTCCGGTCAGCTGAGAGACTCCGCAAGAGGCAACATGAGAAGAAGAAACAAAGAAAGGCATTCTTCAGCAACCCTTTCCAGTTTACCTCAGACCTACTGGGAAAACCCAAGAGTGGCAGACTCCAATGTTCTCAAGTAGAGGTTGAAAAGAGTGTAAAACAAGCTCATAGCGACCCTGACAGAACTACACCATTAGCAGAACCCCCGTAGCCAAAAGAGGAGCCAGATCCAGAAACCCCCTTTGATCTCTCAGACCTGCGCTTCGAAGAAATCAAAAAGGTTGTCAAAGCTGCAAGATCAAACTCTGCTCCAGGTCCCTCCGGAATTACATACAAGATTTATAAGAATTGCCCAAAGCTTCTCAATCGTCTCTGCAAGCTTCTTCGTACAATCTGGAAAAAGAAACAGCTACCATCAGCATGGACCCTGGCAGAAGGTTGTTTTGTACCAAAGGAGCTAGATTCAAGGGGGCTGGACCAGTTCAGGGAAATCTCTCTTCTGGACGTAGAAGGAAAGATATTTTGGTCTGTAGTAGCAAAGAGAATCACCACCTTTCTCCTGATTAATCACTACATTGACACCAGCGTGCAGAAGGGAGGCATCCCAGGCCACTCAGGATGTCTAGAGCACACAGCAGCGATAAGCCAGCTGATCAAGGAGGCCAAGAAAAACAAGAGTAACTTATCAGTAGTGTGGCTGGACATTGCTAAGGCCTACCCTAGCATACCCCATTTACTAATCGAGAAAGCACTGCAGCAGTACCATGTTCCAACAGAGGTCGTGCAGTTGGTCATGAATCATCTTACCAACATCAAGATGCGATTTACAGTGAACAACTTCACAACAGGCTGGCAGAGACCCGAGAAGGGAATTATGGCAGGGTGTACGGTTTCAGTAATACTATTCGTGGCAGCCATGAACTTGCTCCTCAAGGCAGGAATCAGCCAGTGCAGAGGTCCCAAGGCTGACGATGGCACCAGGCACCCATCTTGCAGAGCCTTTATGGACAATGTCACTATCATGACAGAGTCACCAGCAGGAACCCGTTGGATTCTCTCAGCCCTTGAAAAGATGGTGAACTGGGCTAGAATGAAAATCAAGCCACCCAAGTCAAGGAGCCTCACTATTACCAAAGGCCAGCTTGGTTCACATGTTTTCATTATCCAAGATGAAAAGATTCCCACAATCCAGGATGAGAGCATTAAATGCCTGGGGAAATGCTTTGACCAGTCATTGGGAGACAGAAAACAGCAGAGATGTCCAAAAAGCACTCAAGAAGTGGCTTCAAACAATAGATGGAAGTTATCTTCAAGGCCGCTTCAAAGCATGGTGCTTCCAGTACAGTATTATCCCTAGACTGCAGTGGCCATTCCTGCTCTACGACATGGCCTTCTCTACAGTGGAGTCAATGGAACGACTGTGCAGCAGATTTCTGCGTAAGTGGCTGGGAGTTCCACCAAGCTACAGCACTGTAAATCTTTACAGCAGGTCAGCTAAGCTAAGTTTGCCTCTGTCATCTGTGATTGAAGAATTTCAGACTGCAAAAGTTAAGGCCATTTCTACCCTACGTTTGTCCAAGGACACAGTAGTGCAGCAAGCTGGGGAAACTGTGAAGGCTGGTAGAAAATGGAATCCTCGCAAAGCAGTCCAAGTGTCAGAGGAGGACCTGCGTCATCAAGAGCTGGTGGGAACAGTTTGCAAAGGAAGATTAGGCCTTGGCAACTACGAGGGTAAGCGATGGAGCACAGCAGATGACCGAATAAGAAGAGATATGATTGTGCAACAAACTAGAAAAGAAGCGGAATACACCAGGTTTGTCAGAGCAGTGGGGTTAGGAAGCCAAGGCAGCTGGACCAAATGGGAATCAGCCATCCAGCGCCCATTCACATGGAAGGAACTGTGGAACACTGATCAAGGTCAGCTTAGCTTCCTACTACGTGCTGTGTCAGACCTGCTTCCTACACCTTCGAACTTGCGGATTTGGGGAAAAGAGGAGGACGCCTCATGCTCTCTGTGTAAAGGAAACAACTGCTCCCTGAATCACATCCTCTCAGCATGTCCTAAGGCTCTGGGAGAGGGGAGGTACCGATGGAGGCATGACACTGTCTTAAGAGAGATTGCCATAGTGGTGGACCAGCGCAGACTGGAAGTCAACCATCAAAATATTCAGGATACAGGAAAACCCATCCAATTCCTGAAAGAAGGAGAGATGAAGACCAAGCCGAGCAAGCCCGCAACTAGAGACTCAGTCCTGTCTCCAGCCTCCGACTGGCAGCTTCTTGTGGATGTGCAGAGGAAGTTGAAATTTCCAGAAGATATAGCAGTTACTCAGGTGCGCCCAGATATGCTGCTATTATCTCGAGAAACGAAAGCAATCCACATAATCGAGCTTAAAGTTCCCTGGGAGGATAGACTTGACATCTCACACGAACTGAAAGTCGCAAAATACTAGGACTTGGTAGATGAAGCTTGCATGAAAGGGTGGAAAGCAAGCCTGATGCCAATAGAGGTTGGATGCAGGGGTTTTGTTGCAACATCTACAAGAAACTTCCTGCACAAGATAGGTCTTACCCCTACCGCCACAAAGAAGGCGATAAAGACCATAGCTGCTTCAGCAGAGACATGCTCAAGGTGGCTGTGGATCAAGAGGAGAGAGAATTGGACCACAGTTAATTACAAGCCAGGAGAGTAGTGTGTGGATGCATGTTAGAAGACCTCTACAATCAACCAGAAGCCAGCCTGCAGGTGAAGACAGTCTTTTGTCTTTGCTGCCCCACTCAGGTGAAGCGTACAGGTTTTGGGGCGAAACGCTAAAGACCCTGAGATACCTGCTGATGATGCAGACTAGGCACGAAGCAATAACAACCACAAGCTGCTGATTATAAAGACGCTAATCAAGCTTTGAGTAGCGTAGCATCATGTATCGATGTTTAAAACCTACAGACATGTCAAAGTTTCTTACAAAGATCCTCTGGTCTGGTTACCTTATTCACTTAATACACTAATGAAAGTTGCCCTTTCTACATTTTTTTCCTTTGCATATTATTAAACCTCTCTTTTTGGTTTCTGATACCCCATTCAATGCATTGATTCAGTTTTTCGACTGAGGTTGTTTTCAATGCTTACAAAAAGTGAAAGAACTCTATCCAAGGCAAGATAGAAACTTCCTTTGTTATCTTGAATACAGACTTCTTTGTGAATTCTGGAGAAGCAGTGTGAGCAGAGATGTCCTGGCCATGCTCTTCCAATAGTGTTCCCATGCCGGCAGAGAGTTTTACTTTCTCCGACATGTTCTGGGTCAGCCCAGTGGTCTCACCCCAATTGAACAGGTCCAGAGCCCTTGCTCGGCAGTGCTTGTGGTACATAAGTCCAACCCTGGCAAAAATTATGGAATCACCAGTCTAGGAGGATGTTCATTCGGTTGTTTAATTTTGCAGAAAAAAGATCACAGATATGACACAAAACTAAAGTCATTTCAAATGGCAGCTTTCTGGCTGAAAGAAACACTAAAAGAAATAAAGGGGGAAAATGTGGTCGTCAGTAACAGTTACTTTTTTAGACCAAGCAGGATGAATAAATTGTATAATCACTCAATTTTAGGAGAGAATTGGAATCACCTCGTAAATTTTCATTCCCAAAACTAACACCTGCATCAGATTAGATCTGCTCGTTAGTCTGCAGTTAAACAGGAGTGATCACACCTTGGAGAGCTGTTGCACCCAGTGGACTGACACAAATCATGGCTCCAACACGAGAGAGGTTAATTGAAACAAAGGAGAGGATCAAACTTTTAAAGAAAGGAAATCATCACGCAATGTTGCAAAAGATGTTGGTTTGTCACAGTCAGCGGTGTCTAAAAACTGGACCAAGTACAAACAACATTGGAAGGCTGTTAAAGGTTTGCATACTGGTAGACCAAGAAAGACATCACAGTGTCAAGAAAGAAAAATTAAAGCAAGGTCTTGAAAACAAAAAATGTACAGCAAAACAAATGAGGAACAAATGGGAGGAAACTGGAGTCAACATCTGTGACTGAGCGGTAAGAAATCGCCTTAGAGAAATGGAATTTACATACAGAAATGCAGCCATGAGGAGGGGCACAAGCCAGTGTTCTTTCTCATGCCAGTCCCAAGCCCGGATAAATGCAGAGGGCTGTGTCAGGAAGGGCATCCGATGTAAAACCTGTGCCAAATCTACGATGTGGACTGTCAGTGTGCCTTCCAAACCAGATCGATCGAGGCCCGGGTTAATAACGACAGCCATCGGTGCTGTTAACCAACAGAGCGCTGGTGGAAACTGGACTACTGTTGGTTGAAGGAGAGGCAGGAGGCATGTCTGTAGGCAGAGAAAGAAGAGGAAAAGCACGAGTGTAGGGTTTAGAGAAGGTACTTTGAATGTTGGAATTATGACAGGAAAACAGCACTTCAAGCTCCACCAAATTACCAAGACTGCACCTTTTTAAAAGGCAGACATCAAGTCAGAGGCAGGAAACTGGGGCTCAGGTGTCTGAGGAGACCCTCTCAAATTGGTACTCCTACTCAAGTGTAGGCAATGTGAACCAGATGTCTCTTCAAAGCCTGTCAGGAAAAAATTGAGTCTAAAAGCATACCTGATCTCAACAGACTTTCACGAGAGAACATTTTACCTGGAGTATAACAAAGTTGAAGCTTGCTCTTCCGCAATGAAATGTGGCATGTAAATAGATGTGTGGGGAGATTTTGATGTGAACATTATTAACTAAAAGCATTAGCCCTCTCACACTTTCAAAAAATGGAAAAATGTCAGTGTTCGTTGGCATGAATTATGATTTAGCAATGGGTAAGGAGTTTAAATTACATTATATATATATATATATAATTAAATTATATATATAATACATTACATTATATAATTACATTATATATATAGAAATTAAATATATATATATAATACTTTTTGATTGTTCTTTTGACACTAAAATGGTGTGTCAAAAGAACAATCAAAAAGTATTTTATATATATATATATATATATATATATATATATATATAATTTTTTTGTTTTGTTTTTTTTTTTTGTTTACAAAAAACCACTGACCTATACTTTCATCTCCCTACACATTCCAGCCAGTATTATGGGATCAAACACTTTTGGTTGTCTCAGAAACACAAGTCAGAGACTGATCATGATTGTGTGGTCCATTGACATTAGATACCGTAATAATGGGTTAGTAGGAGAATTTTATAGGAGATTCACTGCTGGACTGGTAACCAATGCAGTGACTGTAGAGTCTGGCTACTGAATTTTGTACTCTTTTGGAGGCGTGATATGGTTGTATGGCTTAGAAACAGTGGCGCTGAGGAAAAGGCAGGAGGCAGAGCTGGAGGTAGCGGAGATGAAAATGTTGAGGTTCTCCCTGGGAGTAACGAGGATGGATAGGATCAGAAATGAGTATATCAGAGGGACAGCCCACGTAAGATGTTTTGGAGACAAAGTCAGAGAGGCTAGATTGAGATGGTTTGGACATGTACAGAGGAGGGATAGTGAGTATATTGGCAGTAGGATGCTGAGGTTGGAACTACCAGGCAAAAGGCCTCGAGGAAGACCGAAGAAGAGATTTATGGATGTGGTGAAGGAAGACATGAAGGTCGTTGGAGTCAGAAAAGAAGATGCGGAGGACAGGGTGAGGTGGAGGCGGATGATTTGCTGTGGCGACCCCTGAAGGGAGCAGCCGAAAGTAAAAGAAGAAGAAGAAGAAGAAGAAGATATGGATTGTTTGCCATGGTGATGGACAGGCTGACAGACGAAGTTAGACAAGAATTTCCATGGACTATGATGTTTGCAGAACAAGTGCAGGAAAACCTAGAGCGGTATGCCCTGGAAAGGAGAGGAATGAAGGTTAGCCTCAGTAAGACAGAATACGTGTGTGTGTGTGTGTGTGTGTGTGTGTGTGTGTGTGTGTGTGTGAATGATAAGGACCCAAGAAGAACGGTGAGGTTACAGGGAGCGGAAATAAAGAAGGTAGAGGATTTTAAGTATTTAGGCTCAACAATCCAGAGCAATGGAGAGTGTGGAAAAGAGGTGAAGAAGCGTGTGTAGGCAGATTGGAGATAAGTGTCCGGTTTGATGTGATAGGAAGGTATCAAAAGGAAAAGTGTACAAGACGGTGTTGAGGCCAGCGATGTTGTATGGTTTAGAAACAGTGGCACTGAGGGAAAAGACAGAAAGCAGAGTTGGAGGTACTTACTTAAGCCCTTTGCCCCCATAGGAGCATAGGCAACTCTCTATCTAACACGGCTCAGGGCTATCTGCTCTAACCCCCCTCCAGCTCTTTCCGGTGAGCTTTGCTTCTACTTCTGTGTCTCATCTCCTGCTGTTTCTGGGCCTTCCTCTCGTTCGCTTCCCTTGCAGGTTCCAGGTCAGAGCTTGGCGGGTGATACTGGATGTTGGTTTCCTGGGGGTATGTCCAATCCAGCTCCATTTCCTCTTTAGCATCTGATGTTTCCACTTCTTCTTTGCCATAGCTCCTCATTTGTGGTCTTTTCCTGGAATCTGATCTTGTAGATGCTTGTGAGACATGTGTTGATGAATGTCTGCACTTTACTTTGTGTTGCCTTGGTCATTCTCTATGTCTCAGAGCTGTAGAGCAGAACAGACTTAACACTGCAGTTGAAGATGCACATCTTTGTGGTCACCCTGATATGGTTGGAGCTCCAGATGTTCTTTCGCATGATGAAGGTTGCTCGAGCCTCGAGCCTTGCCAATCTTCGTCATGACGTCTCTGTCAGTGCCTCCCTGCTGGTCAATCACACTTCCTAAGTAGGGAAATACCTCTTTCTTTGATGGGTTGGTCTCCTATTGTGACTGGGGCATGGGTAGTGGTGTTTATTCTCAGTACCTCTTGACCTTCACCTCTGTACTGCTAGATGTTGTTGTAAGGCAGTCTGTCTTGTCTTACATATGCCGATAGCTTGTGGCAAGAAGTGCTAGGTCATCTGCGAAGTCTAGATCTAGTTGTTCCCAGAGGGTCCACTGTATCCCATTCTTTCTGTTAGCTGTTGTCTTCATGATCCAGTCTATGACCAGGAGAAAAAGGAAGGGTGATAGCAGACACAAGGGCGTAGGCTGGTCTGACCGTGGGGGGTTGCACATCTCAGTTGACCGGAACTCGAGTACCAGGGGCTATATGCCTAAGATTTAAAGGAAAAATTAAATGCCGACTAAATAAGTTGGCGGTAGCTTAAGTATAGTTTATTGAAGCGATTGTGGCTTAAATTTCATATCATTCATAAACCATTGCACACACAGCGGTTTTGTTTTATGTGCTTGTCGTATAAGTTATCGACTCAAAAGCCGCCATTGCTAAGTGCCCGCCTACACAAAAATACAGTGACGTCACTGGGTTGGTATAAAGTACTACATGAAATATGCTGCGATATGCATTCACTATATTACTGTATATGATATAAACAACATGGAATCTCACACCAACAACACGCACAGTTTTTCAACAGAAGACAATTCAAATATAATAGTTCAACCAAAAACATTCTCAATTATATTTCAAACTACATCTGCAAGTACATTTGCTAAAATAACTTCAGCTCAATTTGTAAATGTATTATTTATTCAAAGGCACAAACAAATATTAATACATATTTACAGCACAAAGACATACTATTAATTTTATAAAAGTACTGACCATTCGACTGCAGATACAGGCTGGATGGCTTCTGATTATTTTAGCCATTCATTTTCTGTGTCTGTGCGTCCATGTTTGTGTTCGAACACATGTGCAGGAACCGGAAGCACTACTAAGAAACTGAGCTTTATTCTCGCACTTTGTTTTATTGACAGTGTTCAGCTATTATTGCTTACTGATATGTGAGGTAGGTGAAAGTAGGTACGTACTTGTCGTTGATTGTAGATTGGTCAGCTCGGGCATGCACATGTGTAGTGCCCGTTACACATTTACTTCCTGACTCTAGTCATGCGGACCTTATCTCTGACTTTCTCTTCAATCACGGTCATGAAGTTTATTCATAAGATTGTGACTACTGTATACATAATTTCTTGTCCAGCGGAACTCCACTCCTGCTGTGTGTGTGTGTGTGTGTGTGGGGGGGGGGGGGGGGTGCACGCTGAGCACCCCCCCCAGCCTACGCCCTTGAGACATCCTTGGCGCACACCTGTCTATACATTAACCGGATCTGAGAGCTGGCCAGCATGTCTTACGCTGCAAGTCATCTGATCATATGTAGACTTGACTAGGGTGACGATTTTTGTCTGGTATCCCATAATGTCTCATCAGCTTCCAGAGGGTATTCCTGTCCACGCTGTCAAAAGCCTTTTCGTAGTCAATGAAGTTGACATAATGAGGATCCCCACTCCAGCGACTGTTCCACAGTGATGTGTAGGCTGGCAATTTGGTCTGCACATGATTTGTTCTTCTAGAAACCTGTTTGTCGACTGCCTCCCTCATTCTTGACAAGAGCACTCTATTTAGTACTTTCCCTGGGACTGATAGGAGCGTGAATCCTCTGTAGTTATTACAGTCTTGAAGGTCTCCTTTCTTGGGTAGCTTCATGAGTTGTCCTTCTCTGCACTCCTCTGGTACTTCCTTCTCCCAGATCTTGTTGAAGAGGCTATACAGCATGGTTGTAGAGGGCTCCATTTCCGCTTTTATGGCTTCTGCTGGTACATTGTCTGGTCCTGCTGCTTTTCCATTCTTCAGGTCTTTGATAGCCCTCTTGATTTCTACTTTTGATGGCTTGTCACAGTTAATTGGCAGATCTTTCTCGGCTGGAAGGATTTCTGGTTGATCTTCTGGAGCTGGTCTGTTGAAGTTCTCAGAAATGTTCTGCCCATCTCTTCAGCTGTTCCTCTGTTGTTGTGAGTGGGTTGCCATTTTTGTCCTTGACTGGCTTGTCTGTTTGTTGGAACTTGTTTGCTAGCTTCTTTGTTACCACATACAGCCCTCTCAGATTTCCCTATCCTGCTGCTTCCTCTGCTTGACTGGCAAGGTTGTCAATGTGAGCTCTCTTTTCTCTCTTGCAGCTCTTTTTGACTTGTCTGTGATAGTATACTCTTCCTGTTCTCTTTTGCCTTGGCTGCCCTGGTTTTACTTGTGTTCATCACATCTTTCTTCCTGATTTCCACTTTTTGTAATGTATCGACAGAGATCCATTCTTTGTGTTGAGTCTTCTATCCCAGTATCTCTTGGCAGGTGTCGTGCCAGAGTTTCTTGGTGTGTTCCCACTGGGTCCCTACACTTATACTGTTGTCCTCTAGAAGATCTTGGAGAGGTTGGAATCTGTTTGAGAGGTTGAGCTGGAACACACCTCGTCTCACTCTTATGTCCTAGCAAGATCATCTGAACTTCTGGTTAATGCAGATATGGTCTATTTGATTCTTTGTGCTGTAATCTGGAGATTGCCACATGGCTTTCTGGATCTGCATGTGAGGGGGAAAATGCTTCCTCCTATCACCAGTCTGTTCAGGGAGCACAGGTGAGCAAAGCATTCTCAGTTTTCATTCCTTTGTTCGAGTCTGTGTGTTCCCATAATTCCTCATATCCGGTGTTGTCACTCCCTAACTTTGCGTTCATGTCGCCTATGAGCACCGTGATGTCTTTCTCCTTGCATTTGTCCAGCACGCTCTGCAGTTTTTGGTAAAAGATCTCTTTGCTGTTATCATCCGCATCATTGGTAGGGGCATAACATTGGATGATACTCATGTTGATGTTTTTCTTCTTTGTGGCAAATTTGGCTACAATAATTCTTGGACTTACTGGTTCCCATCCTACAAGAGCTTGTCATGCCTGTGATGTTAACATCAAGGCAACTCCCTGAGTGTGTGGTGTACCTTCCTCAGTGTGTCCTGAGTACAGCACTGTTTCTCCCGATGTTAGCTTTACTTGGCCTGTTTGGAGCCATCTTGTCACACTCAGTTCTAGGATGGAGATACTGTATTTTCTCATTTCCTTTGCAATCTGGAAGGACCCGTCTGTCTCATACATTGTTCTGATGTTCCATGTAGCTAATATTGTTGGTTTCTTGGGGCTAAGAAGGGGAGTCAGCAACACAGCTCCCATGTGGTTTTCACTGCACCGTGTCATAATCCTCATGTGTTGAGGCCCTTCTGTTCCCATGTCATGATTTTGATTTGTTGTTGATGTTTCTGTAACAGTTCATTTTTCCAGGTAGAGTTGTTGGCCCTACACCAACCTGTTATACTCTAGGAGAGTTGTCGTCCAGATTAGTCTGACCTCTACCCTTTGACCTGTCCAGCTTGGGTGGCCCTACCAGGAACTTGTGTTCTGGCTGGCCTAGCTCTCCGAGTCATAGAGGTACACAAGCTACTACCCCGTTGGACATGTAGAGTTGGAGGTAGCAGAGATGAAAAATGTTGAGGTTCTCTTTGGGAGTGATGAGGATGGATAGGATCAGGAATGAGTACATCAGAGGGACAGCACATGTTAGAGGTTTTGGAGACAAAGTCAGAGAGGCTAGATTGAGATGGTTTGGACATGTACAGAGGTGGAATGAATATATTGGTAGTAGGATGCTGAGGTTTGAACGACCAGGCAGAAGACCTAGAGGAAGACCAAAGAGGGGATTCATGGATGTGGTGAAGGAGGACATGAAGGTAGTTGGTGTAAGAGAAGATGCAGAGGGTAGGGTGAGATGGAGGCAGATGATTTGCTGTGGCAACCCTTGAAGGCAACAGTCGAAAGGAAAAGAATGAATCTTGCCATAGAGCAAGAACTGTTAAAAGATTCATTGAAGACCGACACATATGGTCAAGGTCATGGCCTGCATCAACATCTTTTGCAACATTGCGTGATTTACCTTCATTAAGAAGTTTGATAATCCTCCCCTTTGTTTCAATTGATCTCTCCTGTGTTGGAGACATGATTCTTGTCGGTCCACTTGGTCCAACTGCTCTCCAAGGTGTGATCAATCCTGTTTAACTGCAGACTAAGGAGCAGATCTAATCTGATGCAGGTGTTGGGAATGGAAATTTACAGGGTGATTCCATAATTTTTTATTTTTTTTCCCCTCAAAATTGAGTGATTCCACAATTTATTCCCCTTGCTTGGTTTAAAAAAGTAACTGATACTGACTACCGCATTTTTTTTCTTCTTGTTTTTTAGTGTTTAAGGTCAAAGTTGCCATCTGAAATGACTTTAGTTTTGTGTCATGTCTTTTTTTTTTTTTTTTTTTTAACTGCAAAATGAAACAGCTAAATGAACATCCTCCGGTGATTCCATAATTTTTGTCAGGGGTTGTATTAACCCTAAAATATCCTAGGTATACATTGTACTGGTAAAGAAAACCAAATTGATCATATAATCATCAATAGCAGATGGAGGGTAAACCTACAGGATGTAGTGGCAATGCGAGGGGCAGATGTAGGAAGTGTACACACATTGGTGTTGGCAAAGGTCAAGCTGAAGCTCTGCAAGGCAAAACAGAAAGCCCAAAGATCACCAGCACTAAATATGCAAATGCTGAAAAACAAAGAGGTGAAGGAGCCTTCCAGATAGAAATCAAGAACAGATTTATGGCACTACAAGATCATGAAATTGAACTACAAGAGTTCAATGTTGTACTCCTGGAAACAGACAATAAGCTGCTAGGGCCAAAGAAAAGAAAGAAGGAGGAATGGATATCGGAGAAAACCTGGAAGAAGATAGAGGAAAGAAAGGTTAAGAAAAAGACACTCCTCAGCATGAAATCTGAGAGGAGGATGAAAACAACTGAGGAGAATATAAAGCCACAGATAAAGAGGTCAAGAAAAGTGCTAAAGCAGACAAGAGAGCTTATATCGATAGTATTTCAGAGGAAGCAGAAACAGCTGCAGCCAAAAAGGACATAGCACTCTACAAGCTGACAAAGACCCTGGCAGGAAAGAACCAAGTATTGGACTCCCCAATTAAAGACCAACAGAGAAACATACTATCCAAAAAAGAGGAAATCCTAGAGTCTTGGAAAGAGCATTTTGAGAGAGTGTTGAACAGGGAAGATCCGGATGAGGAAGCAAGTATTGTGCCAGCAGTGGAAAAGCTAGACATCAGTACAGAACCACCAGACAGTGCTGAAGTAAAGAAGGCGATAAGAACGTTAAAGAATGGGAAATCACCTGGAGTGGATCAGATTCATGCAGAACTGCTGAAAATTGAGGAACAAGTCACCCCTGCAGTACTGACCAACATCCTCAGGAAAATATGGCAGTCAGAAAAACCACCTAATCTCTGGCAAACAGGCCTCTTAGTGAAACGACCTAAAAAGGGGGACTTGACTAATTGTAACAACTGGAGAGGAATCATGTTGCTATCTGCTACAAGCAAAATCCTAAGCCGAGTGATCCTAAACAGAATGTCAAGAGCAGTGGATCCACTACTTCGCAAAGAACAGCCAGGCTTTAGGGAAGGAAGATCGTGTACGGATAAATTTTTTACTCTCCGACAGATTGTAGAGCAAAGCAATGAATGGAATGCCACAATTTATAGCAACTTCATTGACTTCTCAAAGGCATTCGACAGCATCAACAGGACAGCCCTGTGAAACATACTGAGACACTACGAAATCCCAGATAAGATAATCTCAATCATACAGATGTTGTATACAAATTTCAGCTCCAGAGTAATCTGTGGATCCATTGTTACAGAAGAATTCCCCATAAGAAAAGGCGTAAGACAAGGCTGTCTTCTACCTCCTATCGTCTTCACACTATACATGGAGTAGCTGATGAAGGAAGTCACCTGGAATAACACAAGAGAACTCAGTTGGATGTTCACAGAAAAGTTAGATCTCGACTTTTCGGATGACCTATCTATTCTTTCACACCGTTTTCAGGATATCCAGACAAAAACCAATGATCTAGATACCATAGGAAGACGGATTGGTTTACAGATCAATACCGATAAACCCAAACTCCTAAAGATTAAGGCCATGTCTACAGAAGTGGTGCAACTGAGAGACGAGAACATCGAAGAGGTCCAAGAATTCACTTACCTAGGCATCAAGATCCATGCCAGTGGAGACTCAGAAGCTGATGTAAGATCACGATTAGCTAAAACCAGAGGAGCTTTCTGTTCTCTGAGGAACATTTGGAAGTCAACCAAGATTACAGTTCCCACCAAATTGAGGATATTTAAAAGCAATGCTCTTGGAGTCCTCCTTTATGGATTAGAATCTTGGAAAGTTACACAGACCATCTGCAATATGATGGATGTATTTCAGACCAAATGCCTCAGGAGAACACTCCGTATATACTGGCCAAATATCATCTCAAATGAAGACCTGTACCAACAAACCAACACCTGCCCACTATCCCAAGAGATAAAGAGAAGATGGAGATGGATAGGACACGTCTGTAGAATGCAACCAGATTCCATCCCAAGAGTAGCTATGAGATGGACACCACCGGGGAAGAGAAGGAGCGGTTGACCTAAGGAAACCTGGAGGCGATCAGTGGAGAAAGAAATGAAGAAAGTAGGATGGACATGGGGACAGGTGCAGAGATGGGCACAAGACAGACCGCATTGGAGCTCTAAGCTCTTATGCACAATCAGTATGAAGAGGATTAAGTAAGTAATACATTGTACTGAAGTGCCAGACTTTCTCAGTAAATGTCACTGGAATGTGATGGATAAAAACGAGTGGACAATAAATGACCTTGATTAGTTTTCTTTTATTAATGGCATAAAAGCATAAAGACAAGGATAGTAAAATGATGCTGCAAATTATGTGTATATAAGGTGTGTATGTGTCATATGACAGTTGTCTTCATAAAGAATAATTATTAATGCTAAATTAATCAAACAGTAGTACAGTATATAGTTCAAGTAATGTAAGTACAGATATCTAATATTAAACAATATTTTCCAAGCTTTGTCATCTATATAGCAAGACTTAAAACTTGGATTAAAAGTATGCATGCCCAATATATTTTGGCAGCATAGGCAGCTCCTGTGATGTGAAGTCAGATTGCATTATTTACACTTTTACCTGTAGCGCTCATTATGGTGAGTATGTTTCAGTACTATACACTAAGAACAGTGTTTTAGAGTAGTAAACAATACCTATGTTTCTCTAATGTTAATATTTTCTTTCATAAGTACCTAAAAAGTGCTTGTTGCAGTTATTTAGGGCACTGTGGTCCCTGTAAGATTTGCACAATCCTATAAATAAATTATTTGCATAGTTTACTCTATAGCTTCTTTAAGGAAAAAAGTGCCTATATATGAGAATTTTCTCAAGCGCAAGCACATCTCTCTCTCTTTATGCCAAATTTTAAACTGCCATCGGTGTTTCCCAGAATCATGTTATTCATTTTTCCCTTTGGGTGTGGCTCCTTCAGAAGATGCTTCAATTCCAGATCTTCAGGAAGCTATCCCAAGATCCTGTGCAGCAAGCCATTCCATTAGGTGCCACCCCAAGGCAGCTCACTCGGTTGTCATGGCCTGACATTGTTCCTGTGGAAAGAAACCCAACATTTTAAAGGAAATAATAAAGGCATATGCAGCACATCTGCCTCACAGCAAGGAGGTTCTGGGTGGCATTCCTGAACCAGGGGAGAGATCCCAAGGAGTAGGATGAAGTTCAGAATGAGTGAATAAACATAATCTTTATTATTTTCTTTCATCAAACTGTAACTCTTTTCATCCAAGTTCCAGATTCCAGTTTTCTTCATCTTTCTAGTTGCTCTTTTTGTTCAGCTATTTCTCAATTTCTTTTGTTGCTAACTTTTTGTGTACACATTTTCAATATGAGTAAGTGCTTTGCCTGGGTCAAAGTTTCTATTAAAGTTTTTAGCTGGAGCCAATGGAACGCTGGCCAAGAAGCATACTCATAGTCGATTCCACCACAGGAGGATCCATAAATATGTGGAGAATATGTACATGCTTACTCACTGCATTTTCAAATCATCCATGTATTTCCTGGGCTTAATCCAAATTAGGATTGCAGGGAGGTTTGTGACCATTTTAGCTGATTCTGGGCGAAGGCAGAGTTCACCTTGGCCATTGCAGGGCAGAAACATGTTGACGGCTATCCAGCCTACTCTCAAAAAAAGTTAGCAATTGTTCTTTTACACCTCTCACCACAGACAGTGAGAGACATGGCTGGCCTTTGATAATCCAGTTACCTCCACTGAGGGGACAACAGTGACGGTGATCGTGGGATTGAACCCTTGACCATGGAATCAGTAATCCAGTATCCTACCACCAGGCCACCACTGCCCCACTGTATTACTTCTAGTTTCCAAGCTACTTTTTGGTAAATTGTAATCATGCCACAAGGCCAGGTAAATAAAGACAACCTTTCTTTCTCCATCTTTGTCACCTAGCTTCTCTTTTATTTTGTCTCACTCACCCACTTTCTCAACCTTCAGCATGTCCCAGATGTTGCAGGTGAAGTCATCATAGCCAGCAAAAAGGAGACGTCCAGAAAGTGAGGGTCCCACAGAGGTGACACCACTCATGATATTTGAGTCCTTATAAGTGGTCAGCTCCTGATCACCGCGCAGATCATACAGCCTGCAGGATGTGTCGTCTGAGCCAGTGATCACTGCATTACCATTGGGAAAGAACTGTGGAGAGAGGAAGACATTTCATTGTCTTGAAACGTGCTTGAAATTGAAGATCTTTAGAATTTGGCTTTTGTATGTATCTGTATTTATGTGAGACAGACAGAGAGAGCAAGAGAGACAGAAAGAAAGAAAAAAATAGGAAGAAAATTCACCGCAATGGAATTTATGTCACTCTCGTGGCCATAGAATGTTTGCTTGCATCGGCCCTCTCGTATGTCCCACAGTTTGGCGGTGTAGTCACATGATCCTGAGATAAAAAAATTTGAATCTGGAGACACAGCTATTGACATGCAGTCACCAATGTGGCCGGAAAAAATCGTCTTCTGTGATGAAGTCTCGATATCCCAGAGACAGCTAAAAAAAAAAAAAAAGAAAAAGATGATTGCGATGTTTCCGCACACCATTGAAATTAATTGCAAAATGATTGCTAACGTAAAGATACTATAGTATGACATATTTGATTGTTATTTGTGGTAAAGTGCAGCAGAATGAGGTGCTCACAAGGTACGGTCGCCAGAACCAGTGATGATCTCAGAGTCACTCAGGAAACGACAGCAAGACAAATAGCCTAAGTAAGGAAAGGGACAAGGAAGTGTAGGAAAGTAACACTCAATCGTTCATTCTTAAACCTATGTACGTAACTAATATATATATATATCATCATCATCTTCCGCTTAATCCGGGGTCGGGTCGGGTCGGGGGGGGGCAGCAACCTAAGCAAAGAGGTCCAGACATCCCTCTCCCCAGCCACCTCCCCCAGCCCCAGCTCTTCCTGGGGGGGACACCGAGGCGTTCCCAGACAAGCCAAGAGACATAGTCCCTCCAGCGTGTTCTGGGTCGACCCCAGGGTCTCTTCCTAGTTGGATATGCCTGAAACAGCACACCAGGGAGATGTTCGGGAGGCATTCTGACCGGCTAGATTGAGATGGTTTGGACATGTACAGAGGAGGGATCGTGAATATATTGGCAGTAGGATGCTGAGGTTGGAATTACCAGACAGAAGGCCTATAGGAAGACCAAAGAAGAGATTTATGGATGTGGTGAAGGAAGACATGAAGTTCGTTGGAGTAAGAGAAGAAGATGCAGAGGACAGGGTGAGATGGAGACAGATGATTTGCTGTAGCGACCCCTGAAGGGAACAGCCGAAAGGAAAAGAAAAAGAAGATATATATATATATATATATATATATATATATATATATAGACACTCCCTGACTTATGTTCATCCGTTTTAGGTTTTTTCGATTTTATGTTTTTTTTTTAAAGTCAAATTTTGAGTTTAGACGTACCTACGTAGTATGCTGACATAATGACGCTGCGTCCATTATTTACAAACGACAGACGGAACATGCCACTCCTTCTTCCCAGTTCAGTTTTATAGTCAGCCCCTACCTGTGAAATTAACCCATTCCAGAACCCTTTTCGTAAATTTTTTGCACATTTGTCACTGTCATCAATTTCAGAAAGAAGAAAGAAGAAGATCAATTTCAGATCAAGCAAACCTAAATATTATACAAAGATAAAACACAAGTAAACACAAAATGCAGTTTTCGGTGCCAATTGCATTAATTAAAGGGAAAAAACATCTGAATCTACAAGGGCCCATGTGAATAAGTAATTGCCCCACCTAAATCTAATAGCTGGTTGAACCACTTTTTGCAGCAATAACTACAGTCAAATGTTTGCGACAAGAGGTGATGAGTCTTTCCCATCGCTGTGATGGGATTTTGGCCCACTCTTCTCTGCAGAATTGCTTAAGATCAACCAGATTGGACAGCTTTTGGGCATGAACAGCGTTTTTTTAAGCTCATGCCACAGCATCTCAATAGTTTTTTTTTTTAGCCATTCAGATGTGGACTTGCTGGTCTGCTTTGGATCATTGTCTTGCTGCAGAACCCAGATGTGCTTTAGCTTGAGGTCTCGAACTGATGGACAAACATTGATGATGTGTGTTCAGTATGGCCAACCTCAACTTGTCAGACAAGTTTTACGTTAGGGATCTCCTGATTGGAAATGCCTGGCAAAAAGTGTGTGGCCATGAAAGTGAACTCAGTTTTTGCCAATATTATAATAGGATTAATCACAATTAACTCACCTTTTAACAAGGGGGCAATTACTTTTTCACAGAGGTTCATATAGGTTTGGGTATGATTTTTCTCTTAACTAAAATCACAACAGGAAAACTGCAGTCTTGAATAACTTGGTTATCTTTGTGTAATGTTTAAATTTGTTTGATGATCTGAAAAAGTTAAGTGTGACAAAGGTGCAAAAAAAAAAAAATCAGCTGTATATATATATATATATATATATATATACTTACATTCAGTCAATCAAAATACAGGAAGAAATACTGTAGTGGGCAGGACTGGCTGTAACTCTGATCTGGCTGACGGTTATAAGCTAATGTATTGTTTGGACTCTTGTGTCCCTTTTGTATTATCATATCGCACTGCTATTTCTGTGTTGAACTAACACCAGAGTACAGGGCAGTGCCACAAATCTGTGTTGGCTTCATGAAAAGTCTATTATTTGAAAAGTAATGCGCAAACAGCTCTTTTGTTCTTAGATAAACTACATAGCATCTTCGGACAGAACATGCTGGACATGTTAATATTATCAAAAGCGAATGCAACGGTGTAATGTATTTAAATAAGCCAAGTAATTACTTAGTGTATCATTTTGATTTGCATCATGTCATATATCATCCATGAAAAGCTGTTCAGGGTGTACCCTGCCCTCGCCCAGAGTCCGCTGAGATGGGCTCCACCCTCCCCGTTAGCCCAATTATGATTAAGCGGCTCAGAAAATGAATGAATGGAAACATGCACTTTTTGTGGAATGTGATCTTACATATAATGTGTGCTAAAGTATAAGTGTTCTGTTCTAAAATATCTGGTACCATACAGGACATTGAGTTGTGTTTTAATGTTTTACGTTATGTTTATATATTTCTTTTACAGTAAATATATTTATACATTTAGAAACTTCACAGAAAATTGTTCACCAAAATGTTAATGTCTGCATATAAATCATTTTTCTGTGATTGCACCTGTATGGGCGTTTAGCTCTCGCATGACTTTGATTTGGCCGTCTTTTGGGGTCAGGTTGTAGATAGAGCACATGTTATCCAAGCCACCACATGCTACCAGGTTTCCTGAAGGGGCGTAGGCACATGTCATCACCCACGAAGACTTCAGTGGGATGGCATTCACCTGGAATATAGGCATGTGGCAAAGGTCAAAATATTCAAATCGTTCTTATCACTGATTCAAAATGCTACAGTGTACTTGTCAATCAACCATGTTTAGTTTTAACTTGATGATGAAATAATTCATATTACCTCAACATACTTACTTCTGTAAATTATTTAATTTTATTAGCTGATTTTTTTCTGCATGATCAGTTTTCTGAATGCCTTCATGATCTACACAGAGGCTTTGAAAAAGGTACATACAGTATAGTATGTAAGGTAAAGTCTGTTGGGTTTTACACCCAAGCCTAGTGGCTCATCAGGCCGGTGACGCAAATCCATCGCAGGTTACCTTCCCAGTATATTTTTACTGGTACCCATTTATACTGCTTGGTGAACTGAGGCACACTTGTGGTTAAGACCTTGCCCAGGGGTCTTAGCACAGTGAGGGTCTCAGTGGGATTTGAACTCATGACCTCCCGATCATGAGTGCAGCACCCTAACCACTACACCACCGGCTCCCACATACAGTATGTACAGTACATTTATTGTTTTATTGCATAAAATTACCGTATTTTCACTCCATATGGTGCACTTAAAAGACTTTAATCTTCAAAAAAACAAACAAAAAAACCCCCCAGATGGTGCACCTTACAATCCGGTGCGCCTTATGTGTGGATGAAGTCAAGCGACTTCATTTCACTGATACCATTAAAACCCAAGTAAAGCAAACTAATTTAGGGCTTACCATCATTACGTATGATTAACCAAAGAACTCCAACTGCTAGATATTTGTGTTAACAGGTCATAAGTTAGAGGGATCCTAGCTTTATGAACAAATACCGGCATTACTGCTATCGTAGTCAGGTGACTCGCTGAGGAAGACGTGAGCGGTTTTTCCACCTAATCTCCATCTCTACCGACCATCTGTCTTGTTATGAGGATGCTTCTGCGTCTCAGAACACTCAGATGGCTTAATGAGAGTTCTCACATTCATCACCAGTATAAATCTCTCTGCTCCAGGTCTCCTCCTGAGACCTTGGATTAACTTTCTTGAATTTAAAGTTACACTGATACAGCACCTTAAAAATAATGACCGCCATTCTGTAATGAACACAATACTCATGCTGTGAATTAGCACCACTATGTTTGTTACTGTGATGATGATGTCTCTTTAAGGGGTGTGGCTGAGAGAAGTTTAGGTCACGACCCGGAAGACTTCTAATTTTCATCTCTGTTCATCTGAAACTCCATGCACGTGAGGGAATAATAGATAATAAAACATTATAATATAATATAATGATAAAAAATAGAGAGATCCGGGCTTTATGTCCAACTCTCGCAACTTTTAACTCTCAAGTGTATTATTTTATATTTTATGTGTTACAACTGAACAATCATGAGTTATTGTGACTGAGTTGAATCAAGTTTGTCTTATCTGACATTTGTTTTGCTTAATGCGCCTTATAATCCGGTGCGTCTTATAATCCGGTGTGCCTTATAGCCCGGTGACCTTGTTTCTGGCCCGGGCCATTCATTGATATTGTGGCTTACGGTCCAGTGCACCTTATGGTCTGGAAAATGCGATTTAAAAAGTGGCATGTGTGTGATTTTTAGAAGTGCATGCTGGTACTTTTCTTTTATTCTTTAACTGAAATACCATAAGTGCCATACTATTGGTAAAACCTTGTACATTTAAGTTTTGTAATAAATCATGTATTAAAAAAACCAAATTGTTTTAAATATGTTTTAAAACACGAGTAATTCTGATATGGTGATAATAGGCTGCGGAGTCATATTTCACTTTATCTACTCTGCATTCACTTTATTTACAATAGTTCTTCAGCATGATCGATATCTATATACAATTGATCTAAATAAACAAAAATGCCTTGAAGAAAAGAAGTTTGTTAAATGCTGACCTTGTTAGAGGTGTGTGTGTCCCACACAATCAGCTTGCCATCCTGAGAGGCACTCACACAGAGTCTGACAGAGAAATGCAAAGCCACACAGTAAACAATATTAGAAGAATTTGCGGTTTTATAAGTTCAATTAGAAAATATTTATTAAAACTGAAATGGGCTAACTGCTCCCGTGCTTATCAAAGTGTGAACATTAATCTAGATCTCAATTCCATCTTTAATTATACTCGAGAAAGTCTCACATGCAGGCAGACGTCTTAATAGGTACAGTATATGGGTTTCAGTGGAGTGTAGAGGTTGCTGGGCCACTGGTAAGCTCTGCACTGCTCATAATTTGCATGCATGTGGTAAGCTGACGTATGTAGCTATACACTGTGGCAGTGTGTGTATGTGTAGATGTATGCATATTTACTTTGAATCTGTGGCCCACTGCATGGCATAAACCTTTGCCAGATGTCCTCTCAGAGTCTTTTTAGATTTGAGCTGAACTTTTCCCACTGTTGCTGTTCCCGAGACTTTCTCCTGCAGTGTCGCATCCTGCACTGATTTACGTGCTGCCTGTGGAGGTCAAGGGTCATATTTAGTGGCAAATTGATGTTAAATAAAAATGCCCTTTTATGCCACTTAACCAAAAGATAACTACAAGAACATAGGCCTTACATGCAGATATGCAGATATTGGTCAAGTTCAAACATGCACTGCTCCTTGGGTAGTGTTAGAATTTGAACTCACAACTTTTCAGGCTTTAGTATAGAACCAATGCTACTACCAACACCCAAGTAACACTCAACATAGGGAAATATACATTTTATTGTACAGTGTATCAGGTTAACCTCCTGTGTACATGTGGTGTTAAATAAGTGTAGTTCAGACTGGAAATACTAACACTTATCTGCTCCTTGAGATTCTCCACCTCCTTCAGAAGTTCTGCCATTTCACCCATGGCAACAATTGTCTGGCACAATCACCAATAGAGATAAACAGCAATTAAGATCAGGTGAGTGGAGAGACTTCTGGGAGGAAATTATGAAAGGCAGAAGTAAGTAAGTAAATAATTTAAATGAAATAAGAGGCTTCTGGTTTCATTAAATATTATCATTGTGTTCTTCAAGTCTATTGGAAGGTCAATTTTTATTGAAATCAAGACACTCCCTCCCTGCCTTACGTGGCCATTTGCAATTCAAACTCTTCTCAACTGGTTTGCAAATGGGCAAAAATAAAAATGCACGCAAACATACGCTAATTTAACCACACATCCTCAAAACATTACCGACACTCAAAAAAAAAAAAAATTATACACACTGGCTGATCGTAAATATGACTATTTTATTTGACTCTATTGGATTTATTTTTATCATCAGTATACATTTCTAGCTCATACAATGTCATATTTATTTACCCTCCCGCTAGCAAGCAGTGGCAAAATAGTTCTACATAAATCAAAGTGGGAATTTCACAGTATATCTCATACATGCACAACACACATGATTCAAATAACATACATTATATAAAGCTATAAATCTGACTGGATTCACTCAGTAGGGTCATGTATTCATGCAAGCATTCAAAGTTCTGAACTCTTTAAAAAGCATATGTATTATGCTCCTGCAGCATCCCAGTGTCATTAAACTCGCAGAAGGAAAACAAACAGCACAAGTAACACTCAACCTAATTCATTATCAAAGCTAAATCTTACCTTATAAAGCGAGGTAACTTTTTCTGCTATTGCCGTTTAAATGTGCAACTGACTCTCGTGAGCTCTTATGACCAAATGACTTTGCCTAAAATTTGCTTGGGGAGTGGGAGTGGGAGAAGGTGCAGACTGGCTTAGAGGGAGGGAGCTGCTTTGTGGACATTAGTGTAGTAGTGTCATTTTACATTGTTTTCTGAAGTCAGCATGGGTCTAATATCGTATACAGTATTTCGGCCGTATTTAGTACAATTTTTTAGCCTTTTGTTTTTTAAGAAAACTGATGGGTTTTCAGTATATTGTGTAGTGTAGGGAGTTCAGGAGATAGGATAGGACCACACCGAGAGAGAGAGAGAGAGAGAGAGAGAGAGAGATAAGTAGATGGATATATGGAAGCAGGATGGGTTTATATCTATTCTGGTGAGACTTTAAGGAAGGCCTTTGGCTCAAATCTGCTCTCATGTCATGTGATTAGCTTAAACTTCACATCAGGATAAATGGTGAAATAGTGTGTGTGTGTGTGTGTGTGTGTGTGTGTGTGTGTGTGTGTGTGTGCATGTGCGTGTCTTTGGGAGGGTGTTCTGCGAGTAAAGGGTTTGTCAGTGGCCTACACATCATTTGAATTTTGAAGACTGGCCACTGTAAATGACCTTTTATTACTTTAGTAATCTAAGCTACAACCTACTGCTGACGTTATTGCATCAAATCCCATCAAACTGCATTTCATCTTAAATCAGCAGTAAAATATTATTTTCTGAGTTGCTGTAGCCGAACATGGTTTTGGTTTCGATTTAAAAATTAGCATGATAATTCAATAATATCAATATATCCGACGTAAAAACCTCTGCCAAATCAAACGTGCGAATCAGATGATTCGCTGTGGCGACTCCCAAGTAAAAGGGAAAAAGCCAAAAGGAAGACAGACAATATGTTTACTGAAGTATAATATTATCTGTCATACTTTTGTATGTGTATTTTGTTTTAAATTTGACAAAAGATTCATTTCTTCACAAAAAACACAAAATAAATGAAGCACAATCACTTACCTTCTCTTCCTCTTCGTCAGCTCTATGTTTTTTATTTAGTATAATTACTCTTTATGTAGTTATTTCCTTTCCTCTGCATTTGGTTTTCACATAATACTGTTTTTCAATGAGCTGCTCTGCTTTGCACTTGTCCTGCCTCTCTACCACGACAGGTGATTTTTTTTTCAGGCAATGAAATGAGCTCAGTGTTGAAAGGATACCACACGGACTGAGAAGGAGAGATAGTTGCCTGAGGGGAAAAGAGAAAGTTAGGAAAGAAATTGTTGGTGTCAACCCCTTAAAACATTTGTGAAAACAAGTGATGGAAAAATACACATTGAAATAAACAGAGTAGTAGTGATGAAGATTTAAAGAAACGACATCTTGTAAATTTGGACAAAAGTTTAAAATGTGAATACTTCAAAACAGTTTCATATAGTGATGTGGCAGATGAGAAACTGATGTTTATACTCATCAGTTGATTAAGAAATAATGTCCTGGGACTATTCAATATCCTGACCTCTCATTCATTTTTTTCATTCATTATCTGTCTGCCAAATGCCATAAATGTAAATGGACGGCTGATGCTGTTTGAGGTCTTGGGGAACCTGGAGTTGGACACTCTGGGCTAAAGGCGGGGTACACCCTGAACAACTCACAGTTCTGTCACACTTCCAGCAGAGACTAAAAATCATGCACACTCAAACCAATCCAGAATAGCCAATTCACTTAATGTGCATGTCTTTGGACTGTGGGAGGAAACCCACACATACCCAGAGGAAACCCACACAAGCAAGGGAAGACAAAAATAAAAACAACAAATATTTCATTAAAATCATTCACTAATTTAAAAAATGTCTAAAGCCCTACATATTCATAAACATATTCATACGGTTTATTATTTTCATTTTAAAATGTAATATGTTTGGAACCTAGAACATCTGTTCTACTAATATTAATGACGCAGGTTTTTGCCAGTTGACTCAGAAACACATTTACAGAGTTCAAATCACCACATAGGAGTTTATTATTCACCACTTGTCATGTGACTCACTCATAAGCAAATCAAATGGCTCAAGCGTACCTTTTTACATTGTCAAGATGGCAGTACGCACAGACACCATGTCCTCCCACAACCTATCTCTGTTTAACTCGACTAGTACTATAAAAACATTTTATTCATCCTTGGTTTGTGTAAAAGATGTTCTGCTCCAGTATTCTGATAAAGGAATGGAGGTAGAACTGCACACACATTCTGTGCAGACATTACACTTGTCATTTGTTTAACAAAGTCTGAGAAGTTTCCAGACATGAAAAAAAGAGGTCTTGTGGGGATTTGGGTGTGCTAGGTATGGATAGATGGATGGATGCAGAGGATGAAACTCAGTCACACTGGATATGTGTTGTATGTAATTAGTAGAATAAGAAAGGAATCACAGATAAGAGTTTCAGAAATAAACTGAAATGTAACAGAAGAAAAACATTCAGTTTGAGGACAAAAAAAAAATCCTAAATCAGGAGTGTCAAACTCATTATCACTAAGGGACACATCACTAAATTTTATAGACCACCGAAGGACAAATAATCAGAATATCTACTAGTATGCTACACAGGCAACCATGAATTCTACATGACATTTGTTCAATTTTCTTTTATTCACTTTTCACTCCCAACAATGCCTGACAGTAACAAAGTAGCTTCAAATCTTTTCTGGGTCATGAATGACTAGCTGTTTACTTACTTGAAATAGGCTGTTGCCACCTCATGAAAGGATGATACATTACAGTTGATGGTAATGGTTGATACAAAGAATGTGCGGAAATCATATTCTTTGAAAGCTCTTTTCGGTTATGTAAAATGAGTCGACAGGCCGGCGGTGACCTGATAGCCTTGATTTTGATACCTTATCAGCTAAAAAATGTTTGTCTCTCTCTGTCTTCCTCTAATTCTTCCACAATTATCACAGAGCTTTGATGTTTAATGCTTTCAATTAAATGTTTATTATTAAGTTATACCACCACGTTCTTGGATTTCTTCAAGATGCAGAACTTTGTACTTTCTGGCTTCTTTGTAAGATGTCAAACATTTTTTTCTGTTGTATTAATTTTAAAGAGAAGTCTGGTGAGGGAATATGTAACATGACTACATTATCAAGAGCACACAAAGAATGCAAACCTCTGCCAAGCCCAATGCTAAAACAATCATCCTGCCTTACAATGTTTTAAAAAATCCTTTGAATACTCCAGAGTTTAGAATTTGATCATCTGCAAAAGCCTAATGGATTCATCCTTTTTCATGTATTTTTTTCTCATCCAAAAACCAAAATCTGACAGAAATTCCATGAAACTCCGCACGCAAGGTTTCTTTTTGTACTCCTGCTAACAATTGAACAGATGACAAATGCACAAACATAACAAAAAACAACAACCATTTTTTTCAGATTTATTACAAATTATAACTAAATGTGATTGTAAGATGTGCTATTTTTTTAATGGAAATTATTTTGTGATATAAAAAATGTAATTATTGGCAATTTGGTTTTGTGTAAGAATGCTCTTTAGGAATAAAGCTTTTCGTGATATTTTCTTATTAGAACACTCAGATTCAAAGTGTTGACTGACATGTCACCGTCAATGCCATTAATCATATTTTAATCCTGAAGTCGTCTTGCAAATCAACACAAACCAAACTCCAAGACTGTCAAAGCCAAGCTCGGACATGTTTTACATACTTTATAATATTACTTTGCTAAACACGTTGACACATTTTAGTTTTCATTAGTTATTTAAGAATGATTAAGACAGATAATTACCAGAGATTAAAAATTGTGTCATATGCTCTTCTTTATTCCAGATGCTCATGAGGTATGCTGCAGATTACAGTGTGGTGACACCTTTAGGTATCTCTCAGGACCCATCACATTTGGGCCAACAAAAAAAGAGACAATTTCCATTACCATTTGCAAGCCCTAGATCTCCTGCTAATAATATAGATCTGCCTCTGATTACACGCCATGCAGAGGACTTTTAACAAACTTGTTTCAGATACTCAATTTGTGGGGATATTTCCTTGACATATTCAATCTGTCATTGTCAAACTTAATAACTCAACAGTGCTATTCTGGTGTGAACTTATGCGCCGCTTCTTGTTTGGATTATTTTGCCTTTACTTATTTTATATCTCTGATTGTTGATTGCAGTTTGCCTAGCCTGTGCAAGTCCTTGATCTTGAATTCTGATGTCATTCCTGATTACCACCACCACAAAATGGATCCCCAGCATTTGTCTCTTTGTCAGTTTATCTGTTAACATTATCCTGACCAAACCAGTGAAAGTATTTTCACTAAACTAGGTGGTAAACTACCTGAGTCCCAGTGACTATTTAATTTTGGAGAGTCAAGGTCAAAGGTGAAGGTCAGAGCAAGGACATAAAGTTTTGAAGCAAGAAATTTTATAACTTCAATGAGTACAAATACCCATGCTGTTACTATTGAACATAGAGGAAATTCAATATGGACTTTCAGATGAGATAATTACCTTTAAATTTGAGTGATTTTAAAAAGGTCAAAGCCTAGCCATCTTGTAAATCCTCCAACTCTGTCATGGAAATGTACAATGGAGCACATGATAAAATGAGCATGAATAATTAAAACAGCACGTCTATAGGGCCTATTTATTACATTATTCTTTCTGCATGGTGGTGGTAATCTTGCAATCTATGACTCCAGTTGTTGCTTGCAGATCGCCTGACTATTGCCTGACCCTGACTTTGACATTCATTTACTATTTTGGACATTGTACACCTGAACTGTTTAGTCAAGGGTTAACCAAATTTGCATCCAGTATCTGCCTCTCAGTCTCTACCTGTGTGTGTGTATGACAAATGGATAAAGAACAGCATGAGTAACACAACAGGACAATTACCTATACATTATAATCACATTTGTATTACAAAATGAAATATTCTAATTATATTAAGCATTATGAAAACTTTTTAGGGCCACAACATTATTTTTAATAATAGTATAACTGGAGTCCTGTACAAAGTCTGATTTTATTGAAAACATTTATTTGACAAAATTTCACATCTGTTTTAAAGATGTTTTATGTTATTTATATGAGTTTTCCTCTTTAAAACAAGAGCCTACAGATCTAAAATAGGTTAAAAATACATAAGTTAAAGTTTATTACACTGTTCTTGCACTTGACAGTCACACCCCCACATAATTTTTACACAAACTGCTGCCTCTAAAATCTATAGAAGCTCTTTGTATATTCTAGCGGGATTTCACTTGCGCTGCAAGCTAGAAGCCCAAACCTTCATTCAGAAACAATCTGCTGGAGGTTTGAGATACTGGTCACAATTATAAGGGTCTCAAATATTTATTCCCATGTATCTCCCTGTCCTTAAGAACTGCATTATAGTCAATACTGTAAGATTAACACCTCATCAGTACTTTGACATCTCATGTGCTTATCTTTTTGCATGATTGACGCTTGAGTACGATATTAATTATTCACAGGGTTAATACTAGATACTGTATGTATTACATTATTACAGCCTGTTGATGCATTAAGCAAAGGGCCAGGGCGTCAGTATAATAATTTATTTTGTGGATTACTATTCCACATTCTAAATGAGAGCTTTGTACGCTCCATACACAGATGCACTCATATACAGACGATTATCGGTAATCTTGGTCCCCATCCTCTTCCTATCCCTTCACTCATGTGTTATGCCCACTGGTTTTTGCTGTCTTGCTTAAATGCTGTCTAGTCCACATCTCAACAAATATTAATTTACTTTTTACACACAGATGTTATCTTGTTAATCTTAATATTTTTTACATTTTCTGAAAAAAGAAATTAAAATAAAATAATGACTCATCTGATCAGTTTCACATATTACAAATATATACATAAAATGACCCATTTTCTCACACACAGCTTCACAGACATTTCTGACATAAATGTCAAATGTTCACAAAGAGCTCAGAGATGTTGGTGGATTGCATGTCAATAGTTCCATCACTTTCAAAGTTCATCTTTCCTACTTGACACTCTCTCCCTCTCTTTACTTTTGCCCTTAGAGGACTGGCTCCGCCCACTCCGAGCAGGTGAGAGGTTGCTATCTAACTCCTCCTTGTCCTCCTTTACTTTGTGTTTGTCTAGTCCCAACATGGTTTCGGCCTCCTCACGTTCCTGAAAGCATATGAACAATCAAATAGACAATTTTAACACTTCACATATTCGACACACCAATACAGCCATTGGGGGGGGGGGCACAAGCCAGTCTCAAGTCCCAAGCAAGTCCTTGCGCCAGTCCCAAGCCCAGATAAATGCAGAGCGTTGTGTCAGGAAGGGCATCCGGCGTAAAACCAATGCCAAATAAAATATGCGAATCAAAACAAAGAATTTCATACCAGATCGGTCGAGGCCCAGGTTAAGAACGACTGCCATCAGTGCTGTTAACCAACAGAGTGCTGGTGGAAATTGGACTACTGTTGGTCGAAGACGTCAAAGGAGAGGTGGGAGGCGTGTCCGTAGGCAGAGAGAGAAGAGGAAAGGCACGAGTCTAGGACTGAGAGTGGGGACTTTGAATGTTGGAACTATGCAAAGAAAAGGGAGAGAGCTGGCTGACATGATGCAGAGGAGGAAGGTGGACATACTGTGTGTTCAGGAGACCAGGTAGAAAGGTAGCAAAGCTAAAAGCTTAGGAGCAGGGTTTAAGCTGTTTTATCATGGTGTGGATGGGAAGAGAAATGGAGTAGGAGTCATCTTGAAGGAGGAGTTTGTCAGGAATGTTCTAAAAGTGAAAAGAGTGTCAGACAGAGTGATGAGTCTCAAGTTAGAAATTGAAGGTGTAATGCTCAATGTTGTTAGTGCTTATGCCCCACAGGCAGGATGTGAGCTAGAAGAGAAGGAGAGATTCTGGAGTGACTTAGATGAAGTGATGCAGAGTACTGCCAGAGGTGAAAGAGTGGTCATTGGTGCAGACTTCAATGGACATGTTGGTGCAGGCAACAGAGGGGACGAGGAAGTGATGGGCAGGTTTGGTATCTAGGACAGGAACGCAGAAGGACAGATGTTGATAGATTTTGCAAAAAGGATGGAAATGGCTGTGGTGAAAACTTTCTTCCAGAATGAACAGGAGCATAGGGTGACTCATAAAAGCGGAGGTCGGAGCACACAGGTAGACTACATCTTGTGTAGGCGATGTAATTTGAAGGAAGTCAGTGACTGCAAAGTCATAGTGGGTGAGAGTATTGCCAAACAGCATAGGATGGTGGTGTGCAGGATGACGCTGATGGTGAGGAAGGTGAAAAAGGCAAAGGCAGAGCAGAAGACAACGTGGTGGAAGTTGAAAAAGGAAGAGTGTCGTGTTGTCTTCAAGGAGGAGTTGAAACAGGCTTTGGGTGGCCAGGAAGTGCTTCCAAATGACTGGACAACCACAGCAAATGTGATCAGGGACACAGGTAGGAGAGTACTTGGTGTGTCCTCTGGAAGGAAAGTAGATAAGGAGACTTGGTGGTGGAATGAGGAAGTGCAGGAGTGTGTACAAAGGAAGAGGTTAGCTAAGAAGAAGTGGGACATTGAGAGGACCGAAGAGAGTAAACAGGAGTACAGGGAGACACAGCGTAAGGCGAAAGTAGCAGTGGCTAAGGCCAAACAGAGGGCGTATGATGACTTGTATGATAGGTTGGATAGTAAAGAGGGAGAAAGTTAGAGTGATTAAGGACAGAGAGGGAAATGTATTGACTGATGACAGAAGTGTGCTGGGAAGATGGAAAGAGTACTTTGAAGAGCTGATGAATGAGGAAAATGAGAGAGAAAAAAGAGTAGAAGAGGTGACCATTGAGGAGCAGGATGTAGCAAAGATCAGTAAGGGTGAAGTGAGAAGGGCATTGAAGAGGATGAAGAATGGAAAGGCAGTTGGTCCTGATGATATACCTGTGGAGGTATGGAAGTTTCTAGGAGAGGTAGCAGTAGATTTTCTGACAAGAACATTCAACAAGGTATTAGAGAGTGAGCAGATGCCGGAGGAGTGGAGAAGTGTGCTGGTGCCCATTTTTAAGAACAAGGGAGACGTGCAGAGTTGTAGTTACAGAGGGATAAAGTTGATGAGCCATACGATGAAGTTATGGGAAAGAATAGTGGAAGCTAGACTAAGGGCAGAGGTCAGCATTTGTGAACAACAGTTTGGTTTCATGCCAAGAAAGAGCACCACAGATGCAATGTTTGCTTTGAGGATGTTAATAGAGAAATACAGAGAAGGTCAGAGGGAGCTACATTGTGCCTTTGTGGATCTGGAAAAAGCATATGACAGGGTGCCAAGAGAAGAACTGTGGTATTGCATGAGGAAGTCTGGAGTGGCAGAGAAGTATGTTAGAGTGGTGCAGGACATGTATGAGAGATGTAAGACAGTGGTGAGGTGTGCTGTCGGTGTGACCGGCAATTCAAGGTGGAGGTGGGACTGCATCAAGGGTCAGCTCTCAGCCCCTTCTTGTTTGCTATGGTGATGGACAGGCTGACAGACGAGGTGAGACAAGAATCTCCATGGACTATGATGTTTGCAGATGACATTGTGATCTGTAGTGAGAGCAGAGAACAAGTGCAGGAAAATCTAGAGAGGTGGAGGTATGCCCTGGAAAGGAGAGGAATGAAGGTTAGCCTCAGAAAATCAGAATACATGTGTGTGAATGAGAAGGACCCAGGAGGAACGGTGATGTTACAGGGAGCAGATATAGTGAAGGTGGAGGATTTTAAGTACTTAGGCTCAACAATCCAGAGCAATGGAGAGTGTGGAAAAGAGGTGAAGAAGCGTGTGCAGACAGGCTGGAATGGTTGGAGAAAAGTGTCCGGTGTGATGTGCGATAGGAGAGTGTCAGCAAGAATGAAGGGAAAAGTGTACAAGGCGGTGGTGAGGCCAGCGATGTTGTATAGCTTAGAAACAGTGGTGCTGAGGAAAAGGCAGGAGGCAGAGCTGGAGGTAGCGGAGATGAAAATATTGAGGTTCTCTCTGGGAGTAACGAGGATGGATAGGATCAGAAATGAGTATATCAGAGGGACAGCCCACGTAAGATGTTTTGGAAACAAAGTCAGAGAGGCTAGATTGAGATGGTTTGGACATGTACAGAGGAGGGATAGTGAGTATATTGGCAGTAGGATGCTGAGGTTGGAACTACCAGGCAGAAGGCCTCGAGGAAGACCAAAGAAGAGATTTATGGATGTGGTGAAGGAAGACATGAAGGTCGTTGGAGTCAGAAAAGAAGATGCGGAGGACAGGGTGAGGTGGAGGCGGATGATTTGCTGTGGCGACCCCTGAAGGGAGCAGCCGAAATTAAAAGAAGAAGAAGAAGATTATTATTATTATTATTATTATTATTATTGTTATTATTATTATTATTATTACAATCTCATTCATGAAGGGAAAAAGTCATAAATTCTCACTCGGGGGCTCCATTGTACTTTCAAAAGTGGGACATGATCCAAATAGAAGACAGACAAATTTTGTAATCAAACTCACTGAGCTACTATACCATGCGTTCATGTACACAAGCAGATGCTTCTCTGATGTATATAAATATAATGTATTATTACATGCAAGGTTTGCCATGGTTTTAGTGGGGGGTTTTTTGGAGGCAATATATTTACATCATTGGATCATTGTGGGCTTGAAAATCCCCTGTACAATGAAGTGGGTCGTAGGGTGTAAAGGACACAAAAACAGCAACACACTTGCATAATTAACTTCTACAAAAATAGAACCCAGGAAAAAATTACATAGCTAGATATAGAGATTGAAAAAATACATTAATTTATGCTGATTCAGTCGGCCCCGATCTTATGAAGACCCCTGTGTACGAAAACCCCGAGTTTCTGTCCCCGAGATACGAAACAAACCCCTCTAACGAAAAGAAATTCAAAATTCAAACGCACCAATCGACGCGCGAGTTGCTCTCTCATTGGCTGTCTCTCAACATCCCGCCCCGCTGGCCTCCCAGATAGAGACAGAAGGAATCTTCACTCTTTAGTTTTTAGTTTAGTTTTTTTAAGTTGTTTTAATTAAGCAAATGTTTCATAAATGTGGGTGCATTTGAGCTCATCTGGAATTCCGATCCCTCAAGGAATCAAATCAAAGTTGAGTTTGTCAAGCAGGGAATGTGCTTTGAATTCACGTCTTGTGGGCGTGGGCCACAGCACTTGCGAGAGAGAGACAGAGAGAGAGAGAGTTAGAGAGAGAGAGAAAGAATAACGCTTTAGTTTTTAGTTTAGTTCTTTAAGTTGTTTTAATTCAGTAAATGGTCAAGCAGGGAATGCGCTTTGAATTCACGTCTTGTGGGCGTGGCCCGCAGCACGCGCATGAGAGAGAGACAGACAGAAAGAGAGAGAAGGAATAATGCTTTAGTTTTTAGTTTTTTAAGCTGTTTTAATTCAGTAAATGTTTAATAAATGTGGGCGCATTTGAGCTTATCTGGAATTCCGATCCCTCAAGGAATCAAATTAAAGTTTGTCAAGTAGGGAATGCGCTTTGAATTCCACGTCTTGCGGGCGTGGCCCGCAGCGCACGCGCAAGACAGAGAGAGATCGAGAGAGAGAGTGTATGTTAATAAAATGTTTAAATGGTTTAATAAATAATTTTCTTTTACTTTTAACACATATTTCATACAAAATTGGTGTACTTTTATCATTTTAAAAGGGATTATAGGGTTTATCCAGTCCAAAGACTGGAGCCTTGGAACGAATTAGGTGTTTAACATGTAAAATGCCATATCCCCCAGACCACCACATGTCAGAAAAAATATATGAATTGCAGAAATACTAAAGCATCAAAAAGGCACCAGTACACTGCCCAGTAGAAGTAACTGCTAAGCCTTATAAAGAAATCAGAAAAATAAATCTCAGTTTCCGAATCCTCGCCTAGGATTGATAAGTAGTGTTGGGCAGCCGTAGCATAATGTTTAGAGAAACAGCTTTGGCACTGACAGTTCGCTGGTTCGATTCCCAAATGTGGCAGTGGGGGACAGAGCGACACCTTCCGTTCCTCCACATAAATGGCTGAAGTGCCCTTGAGCAAGGCACTTAACACCCAACTGCTCTCCAGGCACCACACTCGGTTAAATGAGGTGGCAATCATTTCCTTATGGAAAATTAATCAATTAATAAATTTTAATTTAAAAATTACTAAATATTCTTTTTTTATTAAAAAAAAAAATGGCAGTGGGATGGACATAACCCCCCCCACGCGCATTATATCCCGGGTTGGGGTGGACTAAAAAGAAAAGGAAACTTGCTTTCGTGGGGTACCCAGTAGTTCCAGTAAAAGGAACAAATGTAAAACTATTGACTGTGTAAAATGTGCTTAAACGGGAATGAGAATATGTGCTATCATGGAATCGAGTAACATGAATGTCTAATTAAAATTTTTGTGACCGATAAGAAATTTACAGGTTGACTCTCATTGATGTAACCTGGTTATTAAAGCACATAAAGACAGGAAAAAGCAAGTAACCTGTAACATTTCCTCTTACGCCTTTGCATGTTTATCATAATTTTTTTTTTACAGAATCTCAAAATATTTTCTTACCATGTCCCTGTGAATTTTTTCTGTGGTGAACCAGAGTGCTAGTGCACACCGTCGGCCAGCTATGACCGCTGTAACACCGTGAGGATTTACAGGTCCTGAAGTGAAACCAACAAGACGCCCACAGCTGGGCTTCACCCTGGCCTACAGAGAGAGGAGAATAAGTGTGAAGACTACAGGTAACATATTGACAGGAAAGTAAACCATTAGTTTGCTTAAATCTCTCGGAAACAGATCCCAGTGTATGGATGTATGAGGTAGAAGCTGGTCAGTGGGTCGCAATCAGCATTTAAAGTGTCCCCGTGATGAATATGGATTACTTGCTCTTTAAAAACAATTGTGTATGACATCATCAGTTCCATCAGGCAACATCAATCATTGCTTCTTGTAAGTAAGCACAAGTGCTGCCACACTACCACTACTACTACTACTATAAGCCACACACAGCGACATGTTTCCTTTGTCATTGGCTGTTTCAGCCTTGGTAGTGACGCACACTTGTTGTTTTGTCTTATTGGCTGGGCTGCAATGGACTGGTCCTTGTGTAGCAGACACCAGTCTAAGATAACCCATAATCAGTCAGTGCTGAGCTGTATTACAAGGAAAATGGCAGCGATCAAAGCATACAGGTCACAAACAACAAACGCGGACATTGCGGAAAACATTTCTTCTCTTTTCCTAAACCAGCTGATGACAGGAAAGCCAAGCTGACATGTTGGCTGTATAACATCGGCACAGGCCATACTTGTTTCCTTTTGAATGCAATTCAATAGTCTGTGAAGACCACTTCAAGACAACGTGCCATCAGTGTGACCACCAGATAGAACTACTTGTTAAGAAGCCCAAGCTTGTAGACCTAAAACCAAATGCTGTTCCTATGAAATTCCCTTATAAAATGTCAAAGGATGTCAACAGACGGGAGCAGCTCCCAGCTACATGCAACCAGTAAAAGGTAAGCGCTTTTAGATTACTTGTGCTGTACAAAGGATTCACATCACTTCTGGCTTCCGGGGGGAAAAATGCTTCTTCTGCATTGGTTCGACCCCTGCTAGTAATCCACAGAATAAAATGAGTCAGTATAGTGCCTTTTATGGTCATTTATGCTAAACCGAGCTCCGAGTATCAATTAAACATTACGCACAACTTATGCTGTAAGGATGACCAATACCGGTACTTTTTAAATGAAAATGAGCTTGTCTTCACCAACTCCCACTCTAGGGTGGAGGCGTTGGTTAGATGGTTAAGATTGAATATTACAGTATTTATAATATAATAGATTCATGACTCATTAGAGCAGGGATGTCAAACTCGTGTCACAAAGGGCCATGTGGCTGCAGGTTTTTGTTTCAACCAAGCAGCAGCACACCTGACTTGGCTCATTCAAACAACTGATAACAGTCTTCAGGTATTTGATTGGTCAGTCTCTGGACAGAGCACACAGATTGACCAATCAATTGCCTGAAGACTCTTATCAGTTGTTTGAATGAGCCAAGTCAGGTGTGCTGCTGCTTGGTTGAAACAAAAACCTGCAGCCACGTGGCCCTTTGTGGCACGAGTTTGACACCCCTGCATTAGAGAAATTAGGACACGAGGTTTGTCAAAAAAAAAAAATTATAGGTCGACTTTAAGGGAAAATTTAAAATTTTGGTTTCATCATAAAGTGGTAATTAAGGAAGGCTCCTGGTATTATTGGGAAATCTGGTGCAACTTAACCCAGATATAAATATAGAGATGCAAATGAGAGATTTATCCCACTTACTGTGATCGTTTTGGCATCTCTATCGGTGAAAAAGAGATCTCCTCCTTCAAAATCATCGTTCAAGTAAAGAACCGCACTACAACAACATTTCACACATAGGTTATGTCTGCGACTTTGTCAAATAACTGAGTGTGTATTAACTGAATGTGTGTATTTACCTCAGGTCTCTGTGTGTGAATGCAGGTGCTTCTCTCCAGCATTGCCTAGTTTCTGGCTCCAGGATACAATTATCCACATGTACAGGGTGAGATAGATCCAAACGTCCTTCCTGACGCCCTGCACACAAACAAACATACACCTCAAGGAATTCTATGAAATGCATCTAGGTACTGTATATGGATGAGGTGTATTAATACATTGATGTGTTGATGTACCTGGAATGGCAGAACGGCAAACAAGGTGTGTGTAGGAAAAATATAAAGCAGAATGACTCCTAAAATAAGAGTGAATCAGGATTCTAGCTCTTTCTCCTATTTCGTGTAACAGCTTGGCATCTGATTTGTTAACCAAGCCGTCCTGTGCCAACTGAAAGAGAAAGGTTCACCTTTAGAAATCTTAAAATGGTTTTACATACTCTATTGATGTTGTTACATGTAAGTGTAATTAGTTTTTCTTTCACCATAAAAGCTTTTAAGACTGTCAGGCCTTCGAATTTCTCATGAGGTGTGTATGTAGAACGCCGTCCCTTGTAACCATCACCAACTGATGCAGCAATCTGCAGAATGTGAGGTAAAATCAACTTTATGTGTAATCCAGGGCATTATTTTATGTGGCCCACAAGCGCTTTCAAAGAATATGATTATTGAACATTGTTTGCATCAAACATTACCATGAAATTTAATTCATCATCCTTTCACTGGGAGGCATCAACCGATTTCAAGTAAACAGCTAGACATTCGTGACTCAAGAAAGCTTGCATGCTAGCTTGTCACTGTTATGAGGTGAAATGGAAGTGAATAAAGGAAAGGAGGATAAATTCCTAAAAGAATCATTTTGCCATGCACATTGCCCATTTGGAATAATTGATCACTGATTATTTGACTGTCAATCACCTCCAAATTCAGTAATGTGGCCCTCAGTAAAAATGAAGTTACAAACCCTGATTCATAAGGTGTACACAAAACAAAATGTATTTGGCTGCATGTGTAACTTTCTCTAAAGGGCAGTGGTGGCCTGGTGGTAAAGGTGCTGGATCGCTGATCCTAGGGTTGGGGGTTCGAGTCCCACTCTCCACATGGTTGTCACTGTCTTCCCAGTGCAGCTAACTGGGTTATCATAGGCTGGCCAGGTCTCTCACTGTCTATGGTGTGAGGTACATGTAAAAGAACCATTGCTGACCTTGGTCAAGACTATGCTATATAGCTGTCAGTGTGTTTCTGCCCCTTGCTAAAGGGTTGCGTCAGGAAGGGCATCCGACGTAAAAACCTCTGCCAAATCGAACATGCGAATCATTAATATGACTTAATATGAACAGCCGAAAGGAAAAGAAGTGTAACTTTCTCTAAAAGAAATTCACTTTCTCTTTTATGAAGATAAAAATTGGCTTGATTATAACAAATGCTCAGAAGTGAGTCAACTTGCTCGAGCATAGCGTTCCATATAGAGAAAATACCTAAAAGACACCTGACCACGAATCTAATATTGTCATCAACATGGGTGTGAATCACATATATGAATTTAATGTAATAAAATAAATTGGTGAGAAAATAACATAATGACTGTACAGGTAGCAGGAGTGACGTTTTTTACGTCATCAATTTCCCCCCATTTTCTCCCCTGAATTTTTTAGTCGTATCCAATTCCCATCCATCCCATCAAGTATTACCTTCCCTATCACACAAGCACCACCATTCGTGGAGGGGAACAAACATGCACATGTTGAACTGCTGCACATTCATTCATTCATTTATTCACCGCTTAATCCTCATTAGGGTCACAGGGAGGCTGGTGCACATCTCAGCTAACTTTGGGCAAGAGCAGAGGACACCCTGGACAGTTTGCCAGGCCATCGCAGGGCAGAAACACGCTGACGTCTATGCAGCCTACTTTTGTCAAAAGTCAGCAATGGTTCTTTTACATGCCTCCCACCATAGATAGAGAGGGACATGGCTGGCCTTTGATAACCCAGTTAACTGCACTGGGGGGGACAACAGTGACAACTGCCAACAGTGGGGCTTGAACCCCCAACCTTCCGATTGGTAATCCAGCACCTTACCACTGTCCCACTGCTGCACATGCACACACATATTTAGGGACAGCCAAACACACTTGGAGGAAAACAGCTATCCGCCCTCTCGTACAAATGAGCTCATAGACGTCCATGACTGGCTGGTGATCGCTGTGAGTAATGGGGAAGTGAACGTATGCCATTGATTGCCAGGTTGATAGTCGCGCACCTTGTTGATGCACCACTTGAGAGTCATAATAGTGACCCTTTTGATGAAGAAAAAGAAATGAGTAACACTGACTGTCAAAATATTGTTACTGATGCAGCACTGTGAGGAAAAAATGATCAGTTATGTAAACTTCATTATCTTACTCTTGCCAGCTGCATCACGGTGTCACATTCAGATTGGGATAAAACACCATCCAATACTACACGATTGGTTCCATTCAACACTTCGTCATCCATTGTAATGGTGACACCAACCAGAGGAACTGGACCTCCTAATATGAGGAGACATGACGAGAGAAGGAGGGAAGGAGAGAGAGAGAGATAGAGAGAGAGAGATGAGTTTTAGACAGACCTTGAACAAATTCAGATGCTTTACACTTACCAGCATAGAATCCACTGTCATCCACCTCCAAGACCTTCTCTCCTTCTTTTAGTTTCACATTAAGCTCTTCTCTCTCTGCTCTGAAAATAAGAAAGTAGACACACCAGGTGCTCCCTCTAATCCTTCCTTAACATATCTCTACGTACGTCTATCACTCTCACCTCCAGCTCTCCCTCAGTGACTCGGGAACAATGTCCTTCGGCGTCCACAGATCCTGCCAGAGACCGAAAGCAAAATCTGATATAAATTACTTGAAAAATTAATAAAGTAATTAATTAATTAAAAGAAAAAAAATCTGAGCGGTGTTTTACCGGATCGAAGAATTTGAAATCAAGATTTTCCACTCCAAAGTACAGCAGTTTCTTTTCTGCCAGAGCTCTGCTAACATAGTTCGAAATTTCCTATAAAAAAAAAGCTTATTATGATGGATGGCATCTCCTAGTTTTCAGGAGAATAATTAAAGGCAAAATATTATTTAGCATTTCTTCCATAGTTCCTTTGTGAAATAAATGTTTCATGATTTGCAGCAAATTTAAGGATTAGTGATTGTAGATTGTTTTTTTAATGTTTTCAACTGACATTAACCTGACTCTTTCTGTTTCTGTTTCTCTCTCACTCATCTGCCAGAGAGCTTGATCTTATGATGGGAGCCTATAACCGCATTCACACAGGAAGCGATGAGCGGCAAGTGACCAGTGATTGAATAAAGGCCTAAATTTTCTCAAGTGACAGAAAGTGCGTGGGCAATGTGATTCGAGCAATAAGCAATCAGAAACTAAAAATACTGCTGATTGATAAATACCACCAAACACTTAGAGTCCTCCAAAACGTATTCTGCTGGGAAACAATTAGCTTGAGTTGAATTAATCTGCCCACATCAACAGTGAAAAGGATCTAATTATTACAGTGTCTAAATAATCTGTGCTTTATGACTGTACACAGAAATTTGATTTCTGAAACAGTTTGCATTGCCTGTGAGTATATATATTTATATAAATTTAAATCTTCTTGGTTGATTTGTTAATTGCCACATGATAATAATAATGGCAATAAAAAAAACTATATATTGTAAGATAAAGACTTATGAAACGTTAGTTATTTCAGCATGCAATAATATTCTGAGTGTTAAACTTGTAATTGAACTGTCATATCATTATTAAATGATTCTATTATGATTGTTAAAATTCTAATCAACTTGTTAAGTCGTTAACTGATTGTTCATATGAAATAAATGACATCCCGAAGAATTGCAGGAAGGCCTAAATGAGGTCTGGGTGACATATTACTAACCTCTCCCCAGGCACCCCAACAGTTCTATGTAGCATAAAGCTACTGTAAACTTTGACTGAATAAATTGTTTCTGATTCTTGAAGCTTGGTCTCGTAGTGAATTAAATTTTGTCTGCAACGGCAGTACATGATGATATAATAAGATAAAATAAACTAAAATAATGTAAGATAATGATAATAAAAGCTCTAATGGATCTGCTGTTGGGAACTGGTTCAATGCTGCTCCTCTCATCATCATCATCATCATCATCATCATCCTCCGCCGCTTAATCTGGGGTCGGGTTATGGGGGGGCTAAGTAATGAGGTTGAGACGTCCCTATCCCCAGCCACTTCTTCCAGCTCTTCTACTACTGCTCCCAGTTTCACTTATAAAAAAAATTAAGAGGGGGTTACCTAGGTAACAAGAGCTGAAAACACTTCAGGGATGAAGCGATCTGCTTCTCTCACAAGGCAATTTCTCATGTATTTCATTGGCGAAGCAATTCATATGTTGCTTCCCGAATTAACATTTCTTATTTGAGTAGTCACTTTGGAAGACAGGGTATACCCTGAACAGTTGCACCTAGGAGCAATTTTAAACAGCCAATTATTCTAATCTTCATGTCTTTTGGGTGTAGGAGGTAACTGGAGTACCCAGAGGAAACTCAAGCAAGCACAGGGAGAACATACAAACTCCACACAGAAAGACTCTTGAAGAACCCAAAAGGCATCCAGAATTCTTCTAAAATTTTATATCAAGTAAACATTGTAGTCCTACCTTTAAAGGGCCTACAGCCTGTGCTTCAATGTCACCCTCCAGAGACTCTGAATAGAGCTCTAGGTTACTGAGAGAATCAGTGTCTTTTGGGTAAAACAATAACAGAGAACGTAGTGTCTGTACTGCCCCCTTCAGGTCACCAGCTATAAGGACAACAGAAAAAATAAGTGCATAGCACCACAGCTAATTCCATGATCCATTAATGTTATCAAACAGCAGTACCTTGAATTTAATAGAGAATGGATAAAGAGTGTTAATCGGTAGCGTTTTGTGGTATCCAAAAGTTGATTAGTTATTTTATTCGTATTAAATTTATCACTGCAATTTCTCATTAAAACTATTTTCAATTATTAGAGAAAAGATTATCTAGGATAAGGTAAAAATGAACAAAAAAAAGTATATTATGTGCAAAATTTGGGTCAGAATATGAGCAGACATATTCATGCAGGTTATAATAATGTGCAAATATGTTTATTGTGCAGCATGGTATGTCAAATTTAATGTTGTAGACTCTACAATGTAGAGGCTCAGAATAAGCTGGTCCCTGATATCTCTTACCTCATAAGTTGTAATTTCCTAGGCAGCCTTAGTTTTAAATCAAAATTAATAAACAATGCAGCTTGTGATATTATTGAAAAATAGTCTGTTCTTAAAGGAACTGGATGCACCTTCCAAAAAAACAAAAGTCTAAAACACAGATTGCTGCACTGCCTAAATAGACAAGATGGCGCCGGGTGACCTGCAGCCAGTTACAGGAGCTCTTCAGTTTATTTTTCTTTTTTTTTCTCTTTTCTATTGTATATAGGCGTGTTTCTTTATCTTTTTTCAAATTTTCTTTTTCTTTCTTCAATCCTGCATCTGGAAAACATACTTTCATGATGCTTTTGTTCTTCTGTGCACTTTTATTTTCACTTTTTGGATCGGCGTCAGGAAACTCATTCACCGACGGCTCTGAGCAACGCAGGTCTTACACACGTGAGACCCTCCTCGGCCTGCGCGCCCCCGCCCTCCTTCACGCGGAAAAGCCCGTTGTTCCTTTGGAAATACGGAGGAAAAGGAGAGGCTGCAGAGGGGGACGAAAGACGCGGAGGACATGTGTTCCCTCTGTCATCATGGGAAATGTCCGCGCGATCGCCAACAAGACGGAGGAGCTGGCGGCGCTGACCCGGCAGCAGAGGCAGTACCGGGACTGCAGCCTCATGTGTTTCTCAGAGACGTGGCTGAATGAACTCACACCGGACTCTGTGGTTTCTCTTAACGGATTTACACTCGCGCGTGCAGATCGGAGTGTAACGGAGAGCGGTAAGAAGAAAGGAGGGGCGTGGCGGTCTATGTGAATGAACGATGGTGCCACCCGGCAAACGTGCACGTGAAGGAGCAGCTGTGCACGCGGGACCTAGAGCTGCTCGCGGTAAGCGCGCGGCCATATTATCTACCGAGGGAGTTTTCACACGTGATTGTGTTTTGCGTGTACATTCCGCCCTCGGCTGATGCGGCGGCCGCGTGTGAGCGTCTCCACAGCGCCGTTAATCAGACACAGACTCGTCACCCCCGCGCCATGATTCTGATCAGCGGGGATTTTAACCACGCCCCTCTCTCCGCCTCTCTTCCGACGTTCACGCAATACGTGAAGTGTGCCACAAGAGACAATAAAACACTGGACTTACTGTATGCAAATGTGAAGGACGCTTACAGCTCCTCCCCCCTCCCCCCACTGGGACGATCAGACCACAACCTGGTCTACCTGCTCCCCCAATACACACCCAGGGTGCGAAAGGAACCTGCACAGAAGAGGTCTGTGAAAGTGTGGACCAAGGAGACCAACGAGAGGCTTAGGGACTGTTTCCAGACCACAGACTGGAGCATGCTCTGTAACTCCTTTGGTGATGACATCGACGGCCTCACACACTGTATCACCGACTACATGAACTTCTGCGTGGACAGCACCGTGCCAACACGGAGAGTACGGTGCTTCTCCAACAACCACCCATGGGTCACCCCTGAGCTCAAAGTCCTCCTGAACCAGAAAAAGAGGGCTTTCATCTCGGGGACAGAGAGGAGCAGAAGAAGGTCCAGCGTGAGCTCCAGTGGAGGATCAGGAGGGCAAAGAAGGACTATGGGAAGAAGATGGAGGAGAAGCTGGCTCAGAACAACGTGCGGGACGTCTGGAGAGGACTAAAGACCATGTCTGGATTTGGGCAGAGTGTCAGAGGGACAGCTGATGGTGACCAGCGCTGGGCGGATGAACTAAACTGCTACTTCAACAGGTTTGATTCTCCCCCCTCCCCCTCTGCACCCCTCCCCGTACCCCTCCCCTCTTCACACGTCTCCAGACCAGCTGACACCTCCCCCTCCCCAGGCCAACTTCACTTGACTGCTACAGCCCGACAGACACATCCCCTCCCTCTGCAGCCCACCCCAGCCCCCTCTCCCTCACATCAGACCAGGTGAGGAGACAGCTGAGGCGACTAAATCAGAGGAAATCTGAAGGACCTGATGGCATCAGTCCCAGGCTGCTGAGGACCTGCGCAGACCAGCTCTGTGTGGTACTATGCTACCTGTACAACCTGAGCCTCAGCCTGGAGAAGGTTCCAGTCCTCTGGAAGACCTCCTGTGTGGTTCCGGTTCCCAAAACAGCACAAGCGAAGGAACCAGCCCACTACAGACCTGTCGCCCTGACCTCCCACCTCATTAAGATCATGGAAAGGCTCCTCCTTGAACATCTCCGCTCTATGGTGAGCCCCACCCTAGACCCGCTGCAGTTTGCCTACAGGCCCAACATCGGAGTAGAAGACGCCGTCATCTACCTTCTGCAGCGGGCACTCACCCACCTGGAGATCGCCGGCAGCGCTGTGAGGGTCATGTTCTTTGACTTCTCCAGCGCCTTCAACACCATCAGGCCAGCGCGCCTGCGGGGAAGCTGGAGGGCGTGGGAGTGGGACGGGCATCTTGCTGCCTGGATTATTGACTACCTTACTAACCGTCCACAGTGCGTGCGGCTGCGGCTGTAAGTCAAAGGTGGTAGTCTGTAGCACGGGGGCACCGCAGGGCACCGTCCTCTCACCCTTCCTTTTTAACATCTATACCTCGGACTTCATATATAACACAAACAGCTGCCACCTCCAGAAGTTCTCGGACGACTCCGCCATCGTGGGCCGTGTGTCAGAGGGGAACGAGCTGGAGTACCGGTCGGTCATCGTCGACTTCGTGGACTGGTGTGAGCGCAACCACCTGTGCTTGAACACTAGGAAGACGAAGGAGATGGTGGTCGACTTCAGGAGAAGCACTCAAACACACACACACACACACACACTTACTAGTGAACATCCAGGGACAGGACATTGAGACAGTGGACAGTTTCAAGTACCTGGGTGTTCACCTTAACAATAAACTGGACTGGTCCCACAATACCAACGCCCTGTACAAGAAGGGCCAGAGTCGCCTCCACCTTCTGAGGAGACTCAGGTCCTTCGGCATATGCAGACCTCTGCTCAGGACATTTTATGACTCTGTGGTAGCCTCTGCAATCCTCTACGCTGCCATCTGCTGGGCCCCGGGCAGCACAGAGCGGGACAGAAAGAGACTGAACAAGCTGGTCAGGAGGGCCAGCTCTGTCCTCGGCTGCCCACTGGACTCTGTGGAGGAGGTGAGTGAGAGGAGGATGGTAGCAAAGCTCACATCCATCCTGTCCAACAGCTCTCACCCACTGCACCAGACTGTCGAGGAGCTAAGCAGCTCCTTCAGTGTACGACTGAGGCATCCTCAGTGCAGGAAGGAGCGCTACCGCAGGTCGTTCATTCCCACCGCTGTCAGACTGTACAACGCCACTTTGTAACTGTCTGTGAAAATACCGGTTATGTGCAATAAAAACCCCCGTGCACTTTAATCAGCCACATCTACCCCACTGACTGTGAACCATATCAACCCATCTACTCTGCACTCAGATACATTACACTTTAATATAGGCCAATCTATAATGTTGCTCCATTCTTTTCTTTTATTGTTTAGTAATTTATACTATTTATGTATCTATTTATTTATTCACTTATATAATATATATGTATGTATGTTCGTACTTGTATCTATTTTTGCACCCCCTACTGATAGTACCTCAAGAGCCTGTAACAGTGAATTTCTCCATTGTGAGATTAATAAAGCTGTATCTTATCTTATCTTATCTTATCTTAGACAGCTCCAGATATGCTTCTATTAATCGGTTTGTTTTTTCCTGCCTTTCCCTTCAGTGGGTGAATCGCTTCTGATTTTGGCTTTTGCACGTGCAGACATGGAACAACCACCTAAGCCATTTTCCATGACAAAGGTCTCCGTTCAAAGCCTCCGCTTTGAAATTAGCTCTGTTATAAATCTCACAATTTGGAAAATTATGTATGATTTTTACATCCATTTATGTAGAATACCTGTTCAGTGTATTATTGTCCAAGTTGTTAATCACAAAAAGAAGAATGTAGTAAAGCAAGTGCATTGATACACACATTGAGGCTGAAAATAATGGCAGAGCAGTGATGTTATAGAAGGTTTTGGATGAAAAAAACAACAATCTTGTGGCCAATAAGAGTGGTGCATTCAGTACTGCTAGTGTAAAGTATAAAAGAGCTTTTATAGAGCTAATGTGATGCCATATACAGTATTATTGATTAAACTGGTGATTATAAACAACTGCCCTGTTATTTGAATGCAATGCTTTTCTGAACTCTTACCTTTATATTGGGCAATGTGGAGGTGCTCTAGCTGCATCGGAAGAAAATCCTCCTGAGAAGAGACCCGCCCAGGTCGTGTGGACACCAGAACAACACATACTTGTTTGCATGCCAGTACAGAAAGGGACAGTGCTACAGGATATATATAAAATTACTGTTAATTCTCCACATCAATTATATACTTAAAAACATACAAAATCTCTGTGATAATATAAAATGGATGGTGCACACAAATCAACTTATTTTTATACATGAATTCCTTTATTATTTATTCAAATTCACCTGCAGCTTTTTCATAAACTCCCTCTATTTTTTCCGTCTCCTCTGGGAGAAGCTGCGATGCCACCTCACAGTGAGCTCTGCACTCATCTGTTTGTTTTAGTGTCTCATTCACACAATTCTTCCATCTCTGCACCGCTTGGGCCCAGTCAGAAGAGCTCTCAGCTGTGACAGCAGCATCATAGACCTCCTGCAATTTCCAGAGGGTGAGACAGAGGAACAAGGTTCATGAAGTGTGAAGGATAAAAAGACCAGCATTTCTGGAATTGAATGAATATTCTATGAGTCGGTGATGATGCTCTGAAACGAGAGAAAAAAGATGAAAAGTGAAGCATTAAAGGGGATTATGGAATAAGGGGAAAGAAATAAAGATATAAAGGGGATTAATAAGAGAACAGAAGGGTATCTCTGAGAACAGAAGGGTATCTATCTATCTATCTATCTATCTATCTATCTATATATATATATATATATCTTCTTCTTCTTCTTCTTTTACTTTCGGCTGCTCCCTTCAGGGGTCGCCACAGCAAATCATCCGCCTCCACCTCACCCTGTCCTCCGCATCTTCTTTTCTGACTCCAACGACCTTCATGTCTTCCTTCACCACATCCATAAATCTCTTCTTCGGTCTTCCTCGAGGCCTTCTGCCTGGTAGTTCCAACCTCAGCATCCTACTGCCAATATACTCACTATCCCTCCTCTGTACATGTCCAAACCATCTCAATCTAGCCTCTCTGACTTTGTCTCCAAAACATCTTACGTGGGCTGTCCCTCTGATACACTCATTTCTGATCCTATCCATCCTCGTTACTCCCAGGAAGAACCTCAACATTTTCATCTCCGCTACCTCCAGCTCTGCCTCCTGCCTTTTCCTCGGCGCCACTGTTTCTAAGCCATACATCATCGCTGGCCTCACCACCATCTTGTACACTTTTCCCTTCATTCTTGCTGACACTCTCCTATCACACATCACACCGGATACTTTTCTCCAACCATTCCAGCCTGCCTGCACACGCTTCTTCACCTCTTTTCCACTCTCCATTGCTCTGGATTGTTGAGCCTAAGTACTTAAAATCCTCCACCTTCGTTATCTCTGCTCCCTGTAACATCACCGTTCCTCCTGGGTCCTTCTCATTCACACACATGTATTCTGATTTTCTGAGGCTAACCGTCATTCCTCTCCTTTCCAGGGCATACCTCCACCTCTCTAGATTTTCCTGCACTTGTTCTCTGCTCTCACTACAGATCACGATGTCATCTGCAAACATCATCGTCCATGGAGATTCTTGTCTCACCTCGTCTGTCAGCCTGTCCATCACCATAGCAAACAAGAAGGGGCTCAGAGCTGACCCTTGATGCAGTCCCACCTCCACCTTGAATTAAATCGGTCACACCGACAGCACACCTCACCACTGTCTTACATCTCTCATACATGTCCTGCACCACTCTAACATACTTCTCTGCCACTCCAGACTTCCTCATGCAATACCACAGTTCTTCTCTTGGCACCCTGTCATATGCTTTTTCCAGATCCACAAAGGCACAATGTAGCTCCCTCTGACCTTCTCTGTACTTCTCCATTAACATCCTCAAGGCAAACATTGCATCTGTGGTGCTCTTTCTTGGCATGAAACCAAACTGTTGTTCACAAATGCTGACCTCTGCCCTTAGTCTAGCTTCCACTATTCTTTCCCATAACTTCATCGTATGGCTCATCAACTTTATCCCTCTGTAGTTGCTGCAACTCTGCATGTCTCCCTTGTTCTTAAAAATGGGCACCAGCACACTTCTCCTCCACTCCTCCGGCATCTGCTCACTCTCTATAGGATTTTCTGAGTAGATCCTTCAGTAGGAGAGTGCTCAATACTTTTTGGTAGAGCAAATAACAATAAAAATAAAAGGACAGGACAAAGACTTTTCTATTGAAACTCCATTTATCACTACAGATCTGTTTCAAGGGGTGGTGAAACCATCCTCTCTCTTCAGGTGATTATAGAAAAATTCAATATTCACCTGAAGAGAGAGGATGGTTTCACCACCCCTCGAAACAGATCTGTAGTGATAAATGGAGTTTCAATAGAAAGTCTTTGTCCTGTCCTTTTATTTTTATTATATATATATATATATATATATTCTCTTGGTTAGATAAAATATACATAGGCGGCATGGTGACAGTGGTTAGCACGTCTGTCTCACAGCAAGAAGGCCTGGGTTCGATTCCCAGCTTGGGCGTTTCTTTGTGGAGTTTGCATGTTCTTCTCATGCTTGTGTGGTTTCCCTCTTTGTACTCTGGTCCAAAAACATGCACAGTAGGTTAATTGTCTGTTACACATCTCCCCTAGGTGTGAATGGTTGTGTGAGTGTTGGCCCTTCGATGGCCTGGCGAGCTGTTCAGGGTGTACCCCAGCCTTGCCTGGAGTCAGCTGAGATGGGCACCAGCCTCCTGGCGACCTTAATTAGGATTAAGTAGTTCAGAAAATGAATGAATGAATAATATATATAATACCACATCACAAATGTTTCAAGTTGTAAAAGACATTTTGGATGTAGGATTTGTTCTGGATCACATGTCTGATGAAGGATGATGGATTCTGCGAAATTGCTAACAAACAAATCAATACCAGCAATGGATGAGATCGTTAATGAATAGAGGAAAGATAGAAGATCGAAAATAGATTGATGAAGTTAGCATCATGCTTTTTGTATTAGTATTGAAATGTTTGATTGAAATTTTCATTTTTATTTTTATACCAGGGTTGCAAGACTAACGTAACAGCTCATTATGGCTGTTACTACATTATCCATAGTTTACTGTCTGTTTTATAGACAACATGAAGCCACACAGAGAGAGATACCACACAAGCATTTGTTAACATGACATGACGATGATGATTTAGCCATCCTGTTTGTATAATACTAAACTTTCTGTATTTATCAAACATCTACATTAGCATCACAGCTGCAACACAAAGATGAAGATGTTTTTTATAACTGTCTAAATCAGGGGTATCAAACTCATGCAACAAAGGGCCACGTGGCTGCAGGTTTTTGTTTCAATCAAGCAGCAGCACACCTGATTTGGCTAATTTAAACAAATAAGTTGAGTCTTCAGGCAGTTGATTGGTCAATCTGTGTGCTCTGTACAGAGACTGACCAATGAACTTCTGGAAAACTCAGATCAGTTGTTTAAATGAGCCGAGTCAGGTGTGCTGCTGCTTGGTTGAAAAAACAAACAACCACCAAACAAACCCCCCCCCAAAAAAAAAAAAAAAACACCTGCAGCCATGTTGCCATTTGTGGCATGAGTTTGACACCTATAGTCTAAATTAAGGGGACATACAAAAATAATATTTATTTCATTGTTGGATTAACTTTTGCCATAAACAGTAAGATGATGGATAATTTTTACAGAAAAGAATAAAGATAAATCAGGCAGTGGTGGCCTGGTGGTAAAGGGTGCTGGATCGCTGATCCATCCTAAGGTTGGAGGTTTGAGTCCCACTCTCCACAAGGTTGTCACTGTCACCCAGTGCAGCTAACTAGGTTATCAAAGGCAGGCCATGTCTCTCACTGTCCATGGTGAGAGGCATGTAAAAAGGCCATTGCTGACTTGCACAATGAGTAGGCTGCAAAGCCATCAGTGTGTTTCTTCCCCTTGTTAAAGAGTTGTGTCAGGAAGGGCATCTGACGTTAAAATCTATGCCAAATCAAACATGCAAATCAGATGATTCGCTGTGGCGATCCCTAAAAAAGGGAAAAAGCCAAAAGGAAAAGAAGAAGAATAAAGATAAATCAAATTTCTCTGACTTTAATCTGAATATATATTTTTGACCTCAATAAACGTTTACATGGAAGTATCCAGGACACTATTGACCTTCATTCACATCACGGAATATAAGAAGACTGCTCCATGACAGTGTGTTTTTATGCTCCTGTAGGTTGCCACTGTCCCCCCAGTGCAGCTAACTGGGTTATCAAAGGCGGGCCATGTCTCTCACTGTCTATGGTGAGAGGCATGTAAAAGAACCATTGCTGACTTTCGTAGAGTAGGCTGCAAAGTTGTCAGCGTGTTTCTGTCCCTTGCTAAAAAGGGTTGTGACAGAAAGGGCATCTGACGTTAAAATCTATGCCAAATCAAACATGCAAATCAGATGATTCGCTGTGGCGATCCCTAAAAAAGGGAAAAAGCCAAAAGGAAAAGAAGAAGAATAAAGATAAATCAAATTTCTCTGACTTTAATCTGAATATATATTTTTGACCTCAATACACTACTGAGCAAGAAAACCCAGAGGAAACTTCATAGTAGATGGAATGATTATAAAGGGCATACTATAGCTAACATGTCACGCTAATAACAGACATCATTCAATCCTGTATTCAAGATGTACATGGGACCGTGGCATCTTAATTAACACATCAACTTTAGTCAGTTGTGCCCTGTGCTGCACATTCATTCATTCATTCATTTTCTGAACTGCTTAATCCTAAATAGGGTTGAGGGGAAGCTGGTGCCCATCTCAGTCAATTCTGGGCAAGGGCAGCATACACCTTGGACAGCTCGCCAGGCCATAGCAGGGCAGAAACACACTGATGGCTATGCAACATATTCTTGTAGGAAGTCAACAATGGTTCTTTTACATGCCGCTCACCACAGACAGTGACAGACATGGTTGGCCTTTGATAACCCAGTTTGCTGCACTGGGCGAACAACAGTGACAACCATTGATAGTGGGGCTTGAACCTTCAACCTTAAGTTCCTGCTGCTGTCATTTATATACCGAAAGCCCCCGTTATTCACAGGGGTTGCGTTCCTCCCCCACCCGCGGATCCTGAAATCCGCGAATTATTGATGCAGTTTTAAAACCCTACACATGATATTACATAGGCTAAAATATGCTTCTTAAACACATCCTATAAACAGTCTTACTGATTATTACAGTAATAATGTAGAAAAATATAGTAATGATTAAGTAAAAACTTTTAAATTTTGTACTGTGATAATATTTATGAATAAATAAAGCGCTTAGACATCGGGGGCTGTACCTCTGGATTGGCAAACTGGGGTGGTAGTCCCCCTTTTTAAAAAGGGGGACCAGAGGGTGTGTTCCAATTATCGGAGAATCACACTCCTCAGCCTACCCGGGAAAGTCTTTGCAGGGGTACTGGAGAGGAGGATCCGACTTATAGTCAAACCTCGGATTCAGAAGGAACAATGTGGTTTTCGTCCTGGCTGTATCACTCTTGACCAACTCTATACACTCCACAGGATCTTGGAGGGGGCATGGGAGTTTGCCCAGTCTGTCCACATGTGTTTTGTGGATTTGAAGAAGGCTTTCAACTGTGTCCCTTGGACTATCTTGTGGGGTGTGCTCCGGGAGTATGGCATTCCGGACCCGTTGCTATGGGCCATTCCATCGCAATATCACCGGAGCCAGAGTTTGGTCCGTATTGGTAACAAAAGGACAAATTCGTTTCCAGTGAGGGTTGAAGTCTGCCAAGGCTGTCCTTTGTCACCGATTCTGTTCATAATTTTTATGGACAGAATTTCTAGGCACAGCCAAGGCGTTGAGGGGTTCTGATTTGGTGGCCATCGGATCTCGTCTTTGTTTTTGTGGATGATGTTGTCCTTTTGGCTTCATCAAGCCAGGACCTCCAGCTCTCATTGGATTGATTCGCAGTCGAGTGCGAAGCGGCCGGGATGAAAATCAGCACCTCCAAGTCCGAGGCCATGATTCTCAGTCGGACAAGGGTGGAATGCACCCTCCGGGTCAACAATGAAGTCCTGCCCCAAGTGGAGGAGTTTAAGTATCTTGGGGTCTTGTTCACGAGTGAGGGAAGGATGGAGCGGGAGATCAACAGATGGATCGCTGCAGCCTCTGCTGTTAAAAGGAGCCTGTGCCAGTCCATCGTGGTGAAGAAGGAGCTGAGCAGCAAGGCGAAGTTCTCAATTTACCAGTCGACCTACGTTCCAATTCTCACCTATGGTCATGAGCTTTGGGTAGTGACTGAAAGAACAAGATCACGAATACAAGCGGCTGAAATGAGCTTACTTCGCTGGGTGGTGGGGCTCTCCCTTAGAGATAAGGTGAGAAACTCTACCATCCAGGGAGAGCTCAGAGTAGATCGAATGCCTCCCTGGTGTGGTGTTTCGGGCATGTCCAACTGGGAAGAGACCCTGGGGTGGACCTAGAACACATTGGAGGGACGATGTCTCTCGGCTTGTCTGGGAACGCCTTGGTGTCCCCCCCAGAAGAGCTGGAGGAAATGGCTGGGGAGGGGGATGTCTGGACCTCTTTGCTTAGGTTGCTCCCCCGCGACCCGACCCCGGATTAAGCGGAAAAAGATGAGATGAGATGAGATAAAGCCCTTAGGCTCCTTACCAGAAGCTAGAGAAGATGCAGGGCATTTGAGTGGCATCACAGGGCTTAAATAATAATTAAAAACATGCAAAACAAAACTTGAATTCGCAATTCAAGCAATCACGTTGATAGCATGTGCGCGGAGGAGAAAAAAATAAGTGTACACATCATCTGCAACCAATCAGCAGGAAGGAGAAACAAAAGCTCTTAGCCACTGGCTAAATTTGAATCACGTACCAGTAATGTCGTAATGATGCATATGTATAATTTTCCCAGGCTGCTGCTAATTCAGTGCTTCTCAAATGGTGGGGCCAGGTGAATGCGTATGACCGTGGGGAACATGCTTTTTTGCAATACTGTACTAGAATTTAGTGGGTTCTTTTTATTATTTCATTCTTTTTTATTTTTAATGTTAATAAAGATACAATGTTATGCAGATGTTTACTCATAACAATTTTATAGACAAATATTTATAGTCGTGCGTGGGACGCTAGGGATGTGTGAAATGTTTTTTTTTTTCTTCCTAGAGAGGGCATCACAGAAAATAATTCAGAATCACTGCGCTAATTTAAAAACATTATGAAAAAACCCTTTGAGAACAAAATCCAAGAGTATGCGGGGCTGCAAATGGTGAACCGCAAATGGTCGGGGGCTTTCTATACTATTTATATACTGCCTGTCAAAACACAGCCAAGCATACTAATATTTTGCTGAACACCTGTTAGCTTTGATTACAGCATATAATCTCCCTCCCGTTGTTACTTTGATTGGGCAGTTCAAGGCTCAGTAACATTATGTGACAATAAAGTTAAGACAGCTGACAAACTGATTGTACTGATTTAACAGGTTATCACATCAACTGTCTTCGCTGCAGGAATAGATACATAATTGGGTCTCACATAATGAACGAAAAATAATTTTCACACATAATATGGTACATCAGAAGCCAAGGTACAACAAAAAAATTCATACCGGATTGGTCGAGTCCCGGGTTAACAACAACCGCCATCAGTGCTGTTAACCAACAGGGTGCTGGTGGAAATTGGACTACTGTTGGTCGAAGACGTCGAAGAAGGAGAGGCGGGAGGTGTGTCCGTAGGCAGAGAGAGAGGAGGAAAAGCATGAGTCTAGGACTGAAAGTAGGGACTTTGAATGTTGGAACTATGACAGGAAAAGGTAGAGAGCTGGCTGACATGATGCAGAGGAGGATTGATGCAGAGAAATTGAAGGCGTAATGTTCAATGTTGTTAGTGCTTATGCCCCACAGGCAGGATGTGATCTAGAAGGAGAGATTCTGGAGTGAGTTAGATGAAGTGATGCAGAGTACCCCCAGAGATGAAAGAGCGGTCATTGGAGCAGACTTCAATGGACATGTTGGTGCAGGAAACAGAGGGGACGAGGAAGTGATGGGCAGGTTTGGTAGCCAGGACAGGAACGCAGAAGGACAGATGTTGGTAGATTTTGCAAAAAGGATTGAAATGGCTGTGGTAAATACTGTCTTCCAGAAGAGAGAGGAGCATAGGATGACTTATAAAAGCGGAGGTAGGAGCACACAGGTAGACTACATCTTGTGTAGGCGATGTAATTTGAAGGAAGTCAGTGACTGCAAAGTAGTAGCGGGTGAGAGTGTTGCCAAACAGCATTGGATGATGGTGTGCAAGATGACGCTGATGGTGAGGAAGGTGAAGAAGGCAAAGGTAGAGAAGAAGACAAAGTGGTGGAAGCTGAAAAAGGAAGAGTGTCTTCAAGGAGGAGCTGAAACAGGCTTTGGGTGGTCAGGAAGTGCTTCCAGATGACTGGATAACCACAGCCAATGTGATCAGGGAGACAGATAGGAGAATAATTGGTGTGTCATCTGGAAGGAGATGAGATAAGGAGACTTGGTGGTGGAATGAGGAAGTGCAGGAGTGTGTACAAAGGAATAGGTTAGCTAAGAAGAAGTGTGACATAGAGAGGACCGAAGAGAGTAAACAGGAGTACAGGGAGACACAGCGTAAGGCGGAGGTAGCGGTGTCAAAGGCCAAACAGAGGGCGTATGATGACTTGTATGCTCGGTTGGAAAGTAAAGAGGGAGAAAATGATTTATACAGGTTGGCACAGCAGAGAAATAGAGATGGGAAGGACGTGCAGCAAGTTAGAGTGATTAAGGACAGAGAGGGAAATGTATTGACTGATAACAGAAGTGTGCTGGGAAGATGGAACGAGTACTTTGAAGAGCTGATGAATGAGGAAAATGCATGAGAAAAAAAGAGTAGAAGTGACTATTGAGGACCAGGAAGTAGCAAAGATTAGTAAGGGTGAAGTGAGGAGGGCATTGAAGAGGATTAAGAATGGAAAGGCAGTTGGTCCTGATGACATACCGGTGGAGGTATGGAAGTGTCTAGGAGAGGTAGCAGTAGATTTCCTGACAAGAACATTCAACAAGGTCTTAGAGAGTGAGAGGATGCCACAGAGGAATGGAGGAGAAGTGTGATGGTGCCCATTTTTAAGAACAAGGGAGACGTGCAGAGTTGTGGCAACTACAGAGGGATAAAGTTGATGAGCCATATGATGAAGTTATGGGAAAGAATAGTGGAAGCTAGACTAAGGGCAGAGGTCAGCATTTGTGAACAACAGTTTGGTTTCATGCCAAGAAAGAGCACCACAGATGCAGTGTTTGCTTTGAGGATGTTAATAGAGAAGTACATAGAAGGTCAGAAGGATCTGGAGAAAGCATATGACAGGGTGTCGAGAGAGGAACTGTGGTATTGCATGAGAAAGTCTGGAGTGGCAGAGAGGTGTGATAGAGTGGTGCAGGACATGTATAAGAGATGTAAGACAGTGGTGAGGTGTGCTGTCGGTGTGACAGAAGAGTTCAAGGTGGAGGTAGGACTGCATCATGGGTCAGCTATGAGCCCCTTCTTGTTTGCTATGGTGATGGACAGGCTGACAGACGAGGTTAGACAAGATTCTCCATGAACTATGATGTTTGCAGATGACATTGTGATCCGCAGTGAGAGCAGAGAACAAGTGCAGGAAAATCTAGAGAGGTGGAGGTATGCTCTGGAAAGGAGGGGAATGACAGTTAGCCTCAGTAAGACAGAATAGATGTGTATGAATGCCAAGGAACCAACAGGAACGGTGAGGTTACAGGGAGCAGAGATAAGGAAGGTGGAGGATTTTAAGTACTTAGGCTCAACAATCCAGAGAAATGGAGAGTGTAGAAAAGAGGTGAAGAAGCGTGTGCAGGCTGGTTTGAATGGTTGGAGAAAAGTGTCCGGTGTGATGTGTGATAGGAAGGTATCGGCAAGAATTAAAGGAAAAGTGTACAAGACGGTGTTGAGGCCAGCGATGTTGTGTGGTTTAGAAACAGTGGCCCTGGGGAAAAGACAGGAGGCAGAGCTGGAGGTAGCAGAGATGAAAATGTTGAGGTTCTCTTTGGGAGTAACGAGGATGGATAGGATCAGGAATGAGCACATCAGAGGGACAGCACATGTAAGATGTTATGGAGACAAAGTCAGAGAGGCTAGATTGAGATGGTTTGGACATGTACAGAGGAGGGATAGTGAGTATATTGGTGGTAGGATGCTGAGGTTGGAACTACCAGGCAGAAGGCCTCGAGGAAGAACAAAGAGACGATTCATGGACGTGGTGAAGGAGGACATGAAGGCAGTTGGTGTAAGAGAAGAAGATGCAGAGGATAGGGTGAGATGGAGGCAGATGATTCGCTGTGGCGACTCCTGAAGGTAAAAGCCGAAAGGAAAAGAAGAATATGGTACAGTACATCAGATTCCAGATCTTAAGTTTATTGAAAGGGCTGTACTAGAGAAGACTTCATAAAGTGATTCAACTGATATTCCAAAATGATGTCAGTGATCAATGATCCCAACCAACTCTGAATGGAAATACCTTTTGTGATGTTGCTTTAGTTTGCTGAAACAATTAAAAGATGATGTGCTGTGGTCAAGGCTAAAGGCAGTCCAACAAAATATTATAGTGCACAACTTTTTTTTAGCAGGGCAGTATGTTTACTTGTTAATGTTGGATGTTTCTATTCATATACTTTTTAAATCCCCTAGTACTCCAATTGTGCATATTTACACCTCACCTTCCCTCCTTGCCTTACCCAGTGTTTCTCCAGTTCTCTTTCTCTGTCCTGAAATGCATCTTCTGTAACACCAGCCATACGTCTGTACTTCTCAATGTTGTTCCTCATCTCCAGGTGACTCGGGTTTGCCACAAAAAATGTGTGAGCGGCAGCAGCAGCTTTCTTTGGCTTACCCAACTGTGCAAAGAGGAAATGTGCTTTGACTTTCTTCCTAAAGTACCAGGCAGAATGTGTAAATAATGCTGATGTCTAGTAGACATGTACAGATAATAGGTTATGAAGTGGGAGTTACCTCATAATAGGTAATTTGCAGGAAATTGTAAGCGTTGCGAGTAGCAAACTCATACTCGATATCTGACGACACAGGTAGCTGACCAGCAGGAGTGACGGCACGGCCCAAGCAGAACCTGATGCACTCTGCACGCTGTTGGATCCAGTCCAAGGCCCACAGGTCCCACATGGTGCCTTTTTCTTTGTCTGTGCACACACATATACATTCCCCAGCCATTTTATTAACACTTGTACCTCTGCTGTCTAATTATTCAATCAGCCAACCACATAAAAGCAGCACATTACATAAAACCATTCAGATACATATCAAGAGCTAACGATAAGGTTCATGACAAATATCAGTATGGGGATTCAGAATAAAGATTAAAAAATACTCTCTGGGTAAACATTGTAGAGCCCAGTGTGACCTCACAGCTCCTATGCTGCAGTAGCCTGCCTTAAAGGTCAAAGTGCTGTGCGCTTACTTATGAGTTGTTTTTCTCCTCATTGTAATTGATGTGGTTATTTGAGTTACCCGGGAGTTGATGTTCACCGGATAACTTTTTTGGAAGTAATGCTTCAGTAACTGTTTTATTTTAGGTCATGGTGTGTCTGCAACGTATCCTGAGCGCAGTCTCCCAAGGCAACAAATATTCAGACTTTTGGCCAATTTGGTGTCGTCAATACAGTACAGTATTCTACATGGGTGGCACAGTCGCTGAGTAGTTAGCATATATGTTTCACAGAAAGAAGTCCTCGGTTTGAGTCCTGGGCTGAGTGAGAATGTTTCTGTTTAATTTGTCTGTTCTCCATGTGCTTGCCTGGATTTACTCTGGGTACTCCAGTTTTCTCCTACAGTCCAAAGACATACACATGAGGCTAACTGGCTGTTCCAAATTGACCCCAGGTGTGGTGTGAATGGTTTTGTGTGTTGGCCTACGATGACCTGGCTAAAAGTCACTCAGCCTCCCTGAAACCCTAATAAAGGATAAAACTACTTAGCAAATGAATGGATGAATGAATGAATATTCTGCATTTTTAGTCAGTGAGATGAAACACAGGGAGAACTTGCGAGGCTCACACCTGAGACCCTGGAGCTGTAAGGTGCAAATGTTCGTGTTATGTGGAGCCGGTGGTGTAGTGGTTAGAGTGTTGGGCTCATGATCGGGAGGTTGTGAGTTCAAATCCCACTGAGACCCTCATTGTGCTAAGACCCCTGGGCAAGGCCTCAACCACAATTGTGCCTCTGTTCACCCAGCAGTATAAATGGGTACCAATAAAAATATACTGGGAAGGTAACCTGCGATGGACTCGCCCCATCCAGGAGGAGTTCAACTCCTGATTGCTGCTACGGAAACCGGGGATAAGCACCGGCCTGATGAGCTGCTAGGCTCGGGTTTAAAAACCCAAACAGTTAATCAATCAATCAAAAAATGTTCCTGTACTGTCTAAGCCACTGAACATCAGTTATTCATCAAAAATAAAACAATAAAATAGTCACCTACTGTAAGACAAGAAATGCAAAATGAAGTACAGTAGGTACTTATCACAGGGTCTGTGTTCAGCTGTGACCCCGTGTTATAGTTTTGTTCTGCAAAATGTTGTGATGTAATCATATGTATGAATATGCAAATGAGCACATGCAGTTATTTAGCAACTTTCTTTCCCAGCCTGATTTGGCTGCGTTGTTACTGTAAAGAACTTGGAATCATGCTGAAAGCTACCCAATCTGGGGGTGATCGCATCCCCCGCAGTCAAGCACCCGTCGTGGCACTTTCGTCTGATCTTCCGCAGGGCTTCTCGGGTCGATATGGACAGCTCGAAGTACTCCGCTGCTTTCTCCCATTCTTCCTTGAAATAAGCCCGCACTGCGCGGTAGTAGAGCTCGTCATAAGCAGGCAGCAGGCCGGAAAGAGAAGTCGAGCCTCCTGCACTACCAGCAGCCAGACACACGCAGGACAACGCGCACACAGAGGCCAGACTCAGCGCCACGTAGACAGCATTACTGCGCAGAGCCATGGTGCACAGGAGACAGGAGACAGGGTCAGGGAAACTATGGTGGTGGAAGAAGAGAAGGGAAAAGAAATGGGAGGAGTGAATCAGATGGGTGGAGATGCAGCCTCTCTCTCCTCTCTCTCTCTCTCTCTCTCTCTCTCTGTGTTTCATGCAGACTTCGGAAACTCTGAAGACTAATAGTCTGTGACGTCACCCATCGGTTCTAAACTGTTATAGAGTACTAACATAACCATATAAACAGCGTCACAACTTGTAGGTAGATAAATAACACGCAAATTAACTTTGCGTTTACATGTTCCTCAAAGCCTTTTAAAAACGAATTCCCAATCCCTGGTTGCCTGATGTGTTCAGTTTTTCTTATCCGGTACAGTACAGTACTTCCCAAAACAAACAAAAAAATCATCACACGTGACAAAACCCTGTTCTTTATTATGTTAATAAAGCGCCTTAGAATATACGCGCATTCATTTCTGGATAGTTTTTGGATAGTTGTGCAAATATCAGACGTTCAAACCATTAAGATCACATTAACATTCTCATTGTGAAAAGGCACAACATAAAGTCCTTTTATTTTTTTCTGCATGTAAAATATTTGATTTAAAGTTCATATTTTAATAACGACGTGATTTTAAAATAAAACATACATTCAATATAAATATTTTTTCAGTAATTTTTTCTTTCAGTAATTCATTTTAGCCATTTTTTCATTCAGTAATTAAGATTTATGTATTATCAGAGTAATAATACAACATAATGGAATTAAGAAATACCACAAGTTACTTTTTTAGAGTAAGCATATGTTACTCGTGAGTAAAAGAGAAAAAGGAGATTAAATCCAATATCCAGCTTGATCACCTAGGGACGTGAAGGCTTGAATTTGCCCTACTTGACTGTAACGGTACTTCTCATATGTTTCTTGTCCCCCAATCCAGTTTCCGAATAACTTATGCTATTCAGTATATAGCTCACTATTCAGACCTCTCTTGCGGCGTCAACTTGTCGCCATCTTGTGTTCCTTGTGGATAATGCAACGATAATGCAACTAGAAATTGTGGCACATAATATGAGTTCACAGTACAGTATCAACGTGTTTATAGTTATTCTTATGGAATGCATAGTACAGAACAACTGCACATGTTATTTATTAATTAAAAGCGATATAAGTATCTCAGATCAAGTCCTGTTATTATCAACCTACAAACATTCTTATTCCAAAAGTGCAGTATATTTTAATGTGGTTAGAATAATTATTGCAACATGTTTCATAAAGTCATTACGTATTTAATTAGAACAGGTAACTATATAGAAGACCATTATATTTGACAGTAATTAGAGAATACTCTTGTTTACGTCTATTATATCTTAATCTATTGTAATATATATATATATATATATATATATATATATATATATATATATATATATATATATATATAATTATTTTTATTATATTAAATTATTGAATAATTATATTATTAATTTATAACAAAGATTATATACATTATATTATTATAATATAGGAATTATATAATTATTAAATTATGTGTTGCATAATGATGGTACTTGTTTGTATAAAAATAAATAAATGAAATAATTTGACACATTGTATGTTAAATTTATTTAACCCATTTCTTTCACTCACCCCCTACAATCCCAATATTTCTTCGCACCAAATTATGAAACAAAATATACCAATGTGTAATACAACAGTGAAAGAACTAAAATAAAGAAAACTTAATTAATTAAACATTACACTGATCTGCCACACTAAAACAGGTTAAACTATTTATTATTCAAATGATAGGTCACCTTACATACTGCCATTCTCTGTGGCTGTGATTTCAGTAACCTTGTAATAACACGTTTTTGTTTACAACATGCTTACTGTCAGGCTTCAGACATGCATGTACTGTAGCTCTTTTGCTCATTTAGCTGATGAATTAGCTGCTTGCAAATGATGCTTCTTTTTTCTCAATCTTCTACGTATATATATTCAATTTCTACGTACAGTATATATAATTATATTAACATATACTGTACCGCTGCTACACATTCTGATGATGTCCCTGGAACATATTCTTCAGGTAGCTCTTGCATGGCCTATGATTTTTTTTCTACAAAAATGCTTCAAATGTTTATTACATCAGAAATTGCATTCAAATGGTATATACAAAACATTAAAACTAGTCTAGGACTCTCAGCTTTTCCTTTCCAGAAGCTCTTCAGGACAAAAACCAGCAGGTTTAGAAACAGCTTCTTCCCACAGCTGTCACCATACTGAACTCAGTCCCATGTTTCCAATCCACATTGCACTATATCAGTACCATTCATACCATTCATATCATTCATACCATTCATATCATTCATGCACATGTACATTCTTCCACTCTTGTAGTTTATTCACAGTGCTTACCTTCAGCTACTATATGTACATTCATAGCACACGGTATACACATACACACACACACACACACACACACACACACACACACACACACACACACATATATACAGTATATATATATATATATATATATATATATATATATATATATTCAATTTTTGAACCGCTTAAGCCTAATTAGGGGGTCATAGGAAGGCTGGTGCCCATCTCAGCCAACTCCGGGCGTGGGCGGGGTACACTCTGGACAAATCACCAGGCCATTGCAGGGCTAACTCTAACACAACCATTTACACCAGGGGAGATTGGAAACAGACAATTAACTTGCGTGCATGTTTTTGGACTGTGGAAAGAAACCGGCGTACCCAGAGGAAACGCACAAGCATGGGGGAACATGCAAACTCCACACAGGAACGCCTAGGCTGGGAATCCTACCCAGGCCTTCTTGCTGTGAAGTGACCGTGCTAACCACTACACCACCATCTATGTAAATTAATGCTAAATTATTCTTACCCTTACATTTCCCATATCTGTACATAACTGCTCACATAACTTATTTCTACATAATCTGTACATGACTATTCCCACATTATACGCTGCCCTTATCTGTACATAACTGTTTATGTATATATAGTATGTACAGCATGTACAATTAGGAATATGCAGTATATATACAGTATATATAGCACTTTCTGGATGTGGTGAAGGAGGACATGAAGGTTGTTGGTGTAAGAGAAGAAGATGCAAAGGATAGGGTGAGATGGAGGCAGATGATTCGCTGTGGTGACCCCTGAATGGAAAAGCCGAAAGGAAAAGAAGATATAGCACTTTCTGCTCTCTGCACTTCTGATTGGATGCTAAACTGAATTTCGTTACCCTGTATTTGTACACATGTAATGACAATAAAGTTGAATCTCATCTAATATAAAGTAAATTTTCCCCCCAAAGTTGGTTATTATACTAACCACAAGATAGGAAGGCAGCTGCACTTTTGTAGGGACTGTCCCTGGTTGAAGACGTACTATTTGACCTGTTCAATCAGTCTTCTTCAAAATGGACACTGCATACAACTTCAAGGTTGCTGCATATGCTCTCTTGCATGCAACGACCCATTTGGAATAACTATTGGGAGATTTCTCAAGATGGAGAAACATAAAAATTAATGTACAGTATACATGAGCATTCAGGATGTTGGATACATAAATGACAAATATATATCTACATGCATATTCATGTACATGTAGATGTAATACTGCTATAGGCATTGTTGTTGGAGCATCTTTTATACTCATCGGATCAGGTCCCCAATCATAAACCTATACAATTGAATAATGAGCTTACATTTACTTAATTACATCATTTACATTTATTTACATGTAAGGAGGCAGTGGTGGCCTGGTGGTAAGGTGCTGGATCACTGATCCTAAGGTTGGGGGCTCAAGCCCCTCTCTCACCGGGTTGTCACTGTCCCCCAAGTGCAGCTTGGAGAATGTTTCACTGTCTATGGTGAGAGGCATGTAAAAGAACCATCACTGACTTTCGTAGAGTGGCAGCATAGCCGTAAGCGTGTTTCTGCCCTGCGATGGCCTAGTAAGCTGTCCAGGGTGTACTCTGCCATCGCCAAAAGTCGGCTGAGATGGGCATCAGCCTCCCCATGACCCTAATTACGATTAAGCGGTTCAGAAAATGAATGAGTGAATGAATGTACATGTAAGTACTGATTCATATTATAATCTGCCACATGCACATGATGCATACAGGGAAAAACCCCAGTAGTAAACTCATACTGGATTGAATACACTCTTCTAATGGGGATTTATAAGGCTTTCTAGACATGTCATTATCAATTAGTTATGAAATGTTACCGCTGCTGTGTTGCTTCTTGTAATTTTTAGTTTCCTAGAAAGCATTCTCTCTCTTTTTTTTAAATTTCCCTCTATTTTCTTCCCAATTTTATCGAATCCAGTTCCCACCCATCACATATTGCCTTCCCTAATACACGACCACCACTGGACCAGTGAGAGGCGAAAGCATGCACACACACACACACACACACACACACACACACACACACACACACACACACACACACACTCACCCTCTGTGACATGCAACGCTAACCACCCGCCTCTTTTCGAACTGACGCACATGCGCATTTGGGGGCGGCCTAACACCCTCGGAAAGCGCTGTCTGCCCACCTCGTAAGAATGGGTTCACTGACTCCCATGTTTGGGTTGCCGATTGTTGTGAGTGGCAGCGACGTGCGTATTCTGTTTCTCCCTCCCGGGAGAGCTCGGCCAATTAGTTACCATCTACAAAGCATTCTGACAATTCATTCTTTTTCGTACTTCTGCTATCTCATTCCATGTTGTAAAGGCCGAAGTAACATTGTCCAATATGGCGTTGAGTTGAAACCGCACAGTACTTTGAAAATTGACGTACTTTGTACGTGTTTACTATGTCTATGGCTACATCGGTTACTTTTCATCAATGGTTTACGTCAATTACGTCCGTTGTTATGACGTCATACCGCGTCTCAATTATAATTGGGTAATAATATGCGCTCGTGAATCTTTTGACCAATTACGGTTTAGAAGGCGGAATTTGTCTGAATTCGGGTGGGGAGAGAATTTGGCAGTACTGGACCAGTGCACTGGGTGGCACTGAAAGCAGCAATTCATTGAGCGAAACGGGAAGAGAAAAGGGAGTTAGTAGAGCTGTCACATCACGCTGGTATTTTGGGAGTGTTGTGGTCTGGGAGCAAAAGCAAGACGGGACGAGTCCGCGAAAGGAAGGTAGAGTTATTGAGAGGACATGGCGGAGGTTAGCGAGGTTCTGATGTCAGTGCTGTCCACTATTCGGGTGCCGAGGCCCGGGGATCGTGTTCATAAAGACGAATGCGTGCTGTCATTCGTCTCTCCGGTGAGCCTTCCCTGCACTACTGCACCGCACTGCACTACACTACAGTGCACTACACTCACTACTACTACTACTACAGCCACAGAAACCCAGCCAACGATTCATTCTGCTTTTCCATTTTATTCTCGCTAATCAGGAAGGCGCGAGAAAATGTTTTTTGGCGTTGTTGCGAAATGAAGCCGAGATTCACAAGTTAGCCGACTGGCTAGTTGTGATAGCTAGCTTCATTCAGAAGTTTGCTCAGTATTGATTTACTAGAAAACAACCCTGAGTTAGATGTTAGTTACCAAACACGTCAATTTGGATCAAAATTTTGTTTTACGTCATCTAAATTACTTTGGCGGATATCCATTGAGCGTACCAGAACAGCTAGCTAGCATTACCGCTATATTAGCACTATTAGCTAGCTAGCTAAGTTCGCTGAGTAATGATCGGTCAGCATCACAACGGTGCTGCCTTCCTTCATCCATCCTACAAAGAGCATTAAGACGTATTTTACCCACCAATTTACCTACTAACCCTCTGTTAGAGTTTATATGTGTAATAATATCACAGTAAAACAGTGTTTATTAGAATATAAGATACAAGGCATGAGCATACGGTGTGACACTAACTTAAGCTGTAGTTGTATTGTAGCCACACATTTTTGTCTATAAACTGCAGGATGAACTTTGATCAGCCAGGTTTACACCAACAGCGTTTCTTGTTATTGCTGTTCAGGAAAGCGAGGGAGGACTATACATCTGCATGAACTCGTTCCTGGGCTACGGGAGTCGATTTGTGGAGCGGCATCACGCCCGGACCGGCCAGAGAGCTTACTTGCACATTAAGCGCACTCGCAAACCTCACACTCAGGTAAACAACAGCGCTTTACAATGAAACATCCTCACATCCAGGTAAACAACACCAGCCTCACACCCAGGTAAACAACACCACTTTACAATAAAACATCCTAACACCCAGGTAAACAATACCAGCCTCACACCCAGGTAAACAACACCACTTTACAATGAAACATCCTCACATCCAGGTAAACAACACCAGCCTCACACCCAGGTAAACAACACCACTTTACAATGAAACATCCTCACATCCAGGTAAACAACACCAGCCTCACACCCAGGTAAACAACACCACTTTACAATGAAACATCCTAACACCCAGGTAAACAACACCAGCCTCACACCCAGCTAAACAACACCACTTTACAATGCAACATCCTCACATCCAGGTAAACAACACCACTTTACAATAAAACATCCTATCACCCAGGTAAACAACACCAGCTTCACACCCAGGTAAACAACACCACTTTACAATAAAACATCCTAACACCCAGGTAAACAACACCAGCTTCACACCCAGGTAAACAACACCACTTTACAATAAAACATCCTAACACCCAGGTAAACAACACCAGCCTCACGCCCAGGTAAACAACACCACTTTACAATAAAACATCCTAACACCCAGGTAAACAACACCAGCCTCACGCCCAGGTAAACAACACCACTTTACAATAAAACATCCTAACACCCAGGTAAACAACACCAGCCTCACACCCAGGTAAACAACACCACTTTACAATAAAACATCCTAACACCCAGGTAAACAACACCAGCCTCACACCCAGGTAAACAACACCACTTTACAATAAAACATCCTAACACACAGGTCAACAACAGCGCTTTACAATAAAACGTCCTCACGCTCAGGTGAACAACACCGCTTTACAGTAAAACATCCTCACACACATGTAAACAACAGCGCTTTACAATAAAACATCCTCACACTCGGGTGAACAACATCGCTTTACATTAAAACATCCTCACACATAGGTAAACACCGCTTTACAGTAAAGCATCCTCACAAACATGTAAACAACAGCACTTTACAATAAAACTTCCTCACACCCAGATAAACAATACCACTTTACAAGTAAACAACCTCACACCCAGGTAAACACCACTACTTTACAATAGAACATTCTCACATCCAGGTAAACAACACCGCTTTACAATGAAACAACCTCACACCCAGGTAAACACCACTACTTTACAATAGAACATTCTCACACCCAGGTAAACAATACCACTTTACAAGTAAACAACCTCACACCCAGGTAAACAACACCGCTTTACAATAGAACGTCCTCACATCCAGGTAAACAACACCAGCCTCACACCCAGGTAAACAGCGCTTTACAATAAAACATTCTCACACTCGGGTGAACACTGCTTTACAGTAAAACATCCTCATGTACATGTAAACAACACTGCTTTACAATGAAACATCCTCACACCCAGGCAACCACAGGTTTATAATGAAATATTTTGACACCCAGGTAAACAACACCGCTTTACAATAAAACATCATCACATTCAGATGAACAACAGTGCTTTACAATAAAACATCGTCACACTCAGGGAAACAACACCGCTTTACAATAAAACACCCTAACATCCAGGTAAACAACACCACTTTATGATGAACGGCCTCACACCCAGGTAAACAGCACTACTTTACTATGAAACATCCTCACACCCAGGTAAACAACAGTACAGTCATCCCTTGCCACTTCGCGGTCTTGGTGCATCGCAGTATTTTAATAATAAAAAAAAGTAATAAATTTATATATATATATATATTCATAAAAATTTCAAAATTCGCGCCGAAACTCGCAGGGACCGCCCACTTGCAAGCTGATTGGCTTAGAAGCGTGATGCTGTAGCCTCGCACATTCCTACAGGGAGGCAGAAGATGCCGAGTTCTTTCAAGCTTTGTCTGGATTTCTTATCGCACTACAGTATTTCTCTCATTTTGTTCTTTATTTTATTTTATTTCTCTCGAAAATGCCTCCTAAACATCCTGCACCATCTACGGCATCCAATGAGCCCAAGAAAAAGCGGAATATGATGACCATGAATGAAAAAGTGAAGTTGTTAGATATGCTGGTTGCAGGCAAAACGTATGCCCACGTGGTACGCCATTACGGCATAAACGAATCTACTGTGCGATATATCAAAAAAGATGAAGAGAACATTCGGAAAATGGCATCAATATCCTTTTCTAGGGATACTAAGCGAGTGGTAACCACTGCACAGGTCTCTCATCGTCATTTTTTTTGGATTACTGTAATATCAAGCGGAGAAGAGCTATTGTCAGAGGTGAGTACAGTACTTAAAGTATTTATACTTATAAATATGTATATAAATTCTATTTAAATATTACATTACAGTATTTACATATGCATATAACTGTGTAACGTTTAATATACATGTCTTGATATTGTATAGACGCTAAAACATGCGTGGGGTAGAAATGAGAGGGGCGTTCGTACTCTGTGGTTTTTCGAATATTGCGGCCAGGTCTGGTCTACATTATCCGTGATATTCAAGGGATGACTGTACTTTACAACCGAACAGGTTCACACCCAGTTAAACAACACTGCTTTACAATAAAACAATGCTTTGCAATTATTTTCTGTGATGCCCCCTCTAGGAAGAAAAAAAACATTTCATGCCCCACGAGCAACTATAAATTGTATTATTTGTCAATAAAATGATTAGTACATCTCTGCATAGCATTGTATCTTTATAAACATTAAAAATAAAAAAGATAGTTCAACTTACAATATAGAAAAACTTAATTAACGTTGTTTTCTAATCTGTATCAGAAAAGATTTTAAGTGCACCAATGTGCCTGAAATAAAAAAATACATCCTTATTTAACTTATTTAAACTCGGTTCAGTTCATTTTTTGTAACTGCTTAATCCTAATTAGGGTCAAGGGGAGGCTGGTGCCCGTCCCAGCCAACTCCGGGCGAGGGCAAAGTACACCCTGGACAGCTCGCCAGGCCATTGCAGAGCGGAAACACGCCGACGGCTTTGCAGCCTACTCTTGTTGAAAGTCAGCAATGGTTCTTTTACATGCCTCACAACACGGACAGCCTTGTGGAGAGTGGGACTCGAACCCCCAACCTTTGGGGCTGGATCAGCGATCCAGCTCTCTAGATCACTAGGCACTAAAAATTGGGACCACCACCTCGGTTTGCCAATCCAGAGGCACAGCCCCTGATGACCACGTTATGTTGCAGAGATGTGTCAACCAAGCCAGTCCTACAGCATCCAGAGCCCTGAGATATTCTGGGCGGATCTCGTCCAACCCCGGAGCTCGAACAACAAGGAGCTTTTTGACAACCTCAGCAACCTCCACTCCAGTGATGAGCAGACCCCCATCCAAACCCCCAGGGTCTTCCTCCTCCACGGAGAGCGTGTTGGTGGGATTGAGGAGGTCCTCAAAGTATTCCCTCCACTTCTCAATGACATCCCCAGTTGAGGTAAGCAGTTCCCCACCTCTATTGTAAACAGTGTTTGTGTAGAACTGCTTCCCCCTCCTGAGGCGTCGTATGGTGAACCTTTTTGAGGCCAACCGATAATCACTCTCCAGGCCCTCACCGAACTCCTCCCACGCCCGAGATTTTGCATCTGCGACAGTCTCGGCTGCTGCACGTTTGGCCTGTCGGTACCTCTTTGCTGCCTCGGGAGTCCCACAGGCTAATAAAACCCAATAGGTCTCCTTCAGCTTGACGGCCCCCTTCACTTCAGGTGTCCACCACCGGGTTCAGGGGTTACTGCCACGACAAGCACCGACGACCTTTTGGCCACAGCTATGGGCTGCAGCCTCAGCAATGGAGGCACGAAACATGGCCCATTCGCATTCCATGTCCTCCGCCTCCTTCGGGATGTGGTTGTAGCTCTGCCGGAGGTGGGAGTTAAAGGCCTCTCGGACAGGGGACTCCGCCAAACATTCCCAGCAGACTTTGATTACATGCTTGGGCCTGCCAGGTCTGGAAGGCAGCCTCCCCACCACCAAAGCCAACTCGCCACCAGGTGGTGAGCGGTAGACAGCTCAGCTCCTCTCTTCACCTGAGTGTCCAGAACATACGGCCGTAAGTCCGATGACATGACTACAAAGTCAATCATCGAACTGCGACCTAGGGTGTTCTGGTGCCAAGTGCACTTATGGGCACACCTATGTTCGAACATGGTGTTTGTGATAGACAAACTGTGACGAGCACAGAAGTCCAACAATGAAACACCATTCGAGTTCAGACTGGAGAGGCCATTCCTACCGATCACACTCTTACAGGTTACACTATCGTTGCCCACATGGGAGTTGACGTCTCCCAAGACGAGTGAGTCTCCCGAGAGAGCGTTCTCCAACACACCCCTAAAGACTCCAAGAAGGGTGAGTACTCTGAACTGTCATTTGGTGCATAAGCACAAATAACAGTCAGGACCCATCCCCCCACTCGAAGACTGAGGGAAGCTACCCTTTCGTCAACCGGGGCGAACCCCAACTTTTGGGCCCCGAGATGGGGGGCAACAAGAATGCCCACACCGGCTCTCCGCCTCTCCCCACTAGCAACTCCAAAATGGAATAAGATCCAGCCTCTCTCGAGATGGGTGGTTCCAGAGCTCAAGCTATGCGTTGAGGTAGCCCGACTATATCTAGTCGGTATCTCTCTACCTCACGCACCAGCTCAGGCTCCTTCCCCGCCAGAGAGGTGGCATTCCATGTCATGAGGGTCAGAGTCAGTAACCGAGGATTGGTCCGACAGAACCCATGCCTTTGGCTGCCTCCCAACTCACATTGCACCCGACCCCTAAAACTCCTCCCATGGGTGGTGGGTCCATGGAAGGGTGGACCCATGTCTCTTTTTCGGGTTAGGCCCGGCAAGGCTCCATGGGCAGAAGCCCAACCACCAGGCGCTTGCCTTTGTGCCTCTCCCCCGGGCCTGGCTCCAGGGGAGGACCCGGGTGACCTGCATCCGGGCAAGAGAAACTGCATCCTCGTCTGCCTCTTGGTCATAAGGGTCTTCTGAATCGTACTTCATCTGGACATTCACCCAGGACCTGTTTGCTGTGGGTGTTTTAAGACCGCTTAACCCTCTTTTCGATTGTTTTCTCTCATATACACGCAAGTCTCTCTTGTATCACCAAGCGTACCTTTTTTTTACTGACTGATTCTTGGAACTAAAACACTACACATGTTTTGTTCAGTGTCTGACATGTGGCAGATGCATGCCAACTGAATATCATGAGTACAGTTTGTAAAACTGAGAGGAGCTAGTTGAGGTGGCTTAGGCATCTGGTTAGAATGGTTCACGAATACCCCCATTTTGGTGTTTCTGGCACGTGCACCCTGGAAGATACCTTGGGGTCAACCCAGAACATGTTGGAGAGACTGTTTTTCAGCTGATCTGGAACACCTTGGTGTCCCACCGGAGGAGCTGAAGTACGTTTCTGGTGAGGTGGACGATTGGTCCTCACTGCTTAAGCTGCTGTCCCCGTGATCTGACTCCAAATTAATCAGAAGAAAATGACTGACTGACTGTGTGTAGCAGAAGCATAAATTTCCATCCAGAAATGGACAGGTAGCTCTTATATTTTTACTCTGTGAAGACTGTATGGTCAGTTTAGATATTTGCATATTATATTTACTAAAGTGCAAGAAATCATTGAAGTCTTGGCATAGTCCATGATATGTGCGAACCACAGCCATTGTAATTAAACGTTTCAGTCTTTAAAAATTTTTAAGAACAAGGGACACGTGGAGAGTTGTGGCAACTACAGAGGGATAAAGTTGATGAGCCATACGATGAAGCTATGGGAAAGAATAGTGGAAGCTAGACTAAGGGCAGAGGTCAGCATTTGTGAGCAACAGTTTGGTTTCATGCCAAGAAAGAGCACCACAGATGCAGTGTTTGCTTTAAGGATGTTAATAGAGAAGTACAGAGAAGGTCAGAGGGAGCTGCATTGTGCCTTTTTGAATCTAGAGAAAGCATATGACAGGGTGCCAAAAGAAGAACTGTGGTATTGCATGAGGAAGTCTGGAGTGGCAGAGAAGTATGTTGGAGTGGTGTAGGACATGTATAAGAGATGTAAGACAGTGGTGAGGTGTGCGCTCGGTGTGACCAAAGAATACAAGGTGAAGGTGGGACTGCATCAAGGATCAGCCCTGAGCCCCTTCTTGTTTGCTATGGTGATGGACAGGCTGACAGACGAGGTTAGACAAGAATCTCCATGGACTATGATGTTTGCAGATGACATTATGATCTGTAGTGAGAGCAGAGAACAAGTGCAGGAAAACCTAGAGAGGTGGAGGTATGCCCTGGAAAGGAGAGGAATGAAGGTTCGCCTCAGTAAGTCAGAATGCATGTGTGTGAATGAGAAGGACCCAAGAGGAACGGCGAGGTTACATGGAGCAGAGATAAGGAAGGTGGAGGATTTTGAGTACTTCGGCTCAACAATCCAGAGTAATGGAGAGTGTGGAAAAGAGGTGAAGCGTGTACAGGCAGGTTGGAATGGTTGGAGAAAAGTGTTCGGTGTGATGTGCAATAGGAGAGTGTCAGCAAGAATGAAAGGAAAAGTGTACAAGATGGTGACGAGGCCAGCGATGTTGTATGGTTTAGAAACCGTGGCGCTGAGGAAAAGACAGGAGGCAGAGCTGCAGGTAGCGGAGATGAAAATGTTGAGGTTCTCTCTGGGAGTAACGAGCATGAATAGAATCAGGAATGAGTACATCAGAGGGACAGCCCATGTAAGATGTTTTCGAGACAAAGTGGCTAGATTGAGATGGTTTGGACATGTACAGAGGAGGGATATTGAATATATTGGTACTAGGATGCTGCGGTTGGAACTACCAGGTAGAAGGCCTAGAGGAAGACCAAAGAAGAGATTTATGGATGTGGTGAAGGAAGACATGAAGGTCGTTGGTGTAAGAGATGATGATGCAGAGGACAGGGTGAGATGGAGGCAGATGATTTGCTGTGGCGACCCCTGAAGGGAATAGCTGAAAGGAAAAGGAGTATTTAAAATGTTCATATTGGATGCTGTCAAAATTGGCAGAAGAGCAAAACAAAAAAAAAACAAGACTGCACAATAATTCGAGCAATAAATAATAAAAAGAATAATGTTAAAATAAAAAGAAGACACAACACAAAATAACGGATTGACTGATGCACACAACACCGCTCATACAACCGTAAACAATCACCAGTCTTGTTTTGTTTCGGCTGGCTGCTGCTAGAGTGCAACTGCACACTTTTTCGGTACAAAACGTGCCATTATACCAAGTGTTCCTTATCGTTTGGTAATTTAAAAAAGTGCCGTTAAATAAGGCCTGTTGATTTATCAGATGCTGGATAATTGGAACTAGATTATACCATCTTTTTGAAATAAAAATTTGCTAATGTGTGCATATTTTTCAGAAAGAGGATGATGGCAGTACTGGCTCAGGAGATCCTCCCAAGAAAAAACCAACTCGCCTAGCTATAGGTAACCCTGAACCTGACTTGCATGCAGAATGGTCCTTTCCACTGGTAGTATTTTCGTTCTGCACATTTTGTACTGCAGTAAGGTGGAGAAGTAACAGTTATTGGCTGATGAATTTGGTTTGGTTCCAGCATCAAAGTGCTGACGGACTGAAACTCAGAATGGTGCAGCCAAGGGCATGAGAGAAGTGTTATTATAATCACTAATAAAATGAGAATTGCACATTTACTTGTTACCAAGAAACTATAATCACTGATGCAATGAGAAAACAAATGTGATGGTGCTCTGCTGGGTGTTTTAGCACTGAACATCTTTCTCCTTGGTACCCTAGGTGCCTTTGACCTGTTGACATAAACGCTTTTAAAGCAAGAAAATGTCTACATGAAAAATCTAAGGGTTCTTTGAGCATGTCAAGTTTTGCAATAATTTTCAGTTATTCAACACACAGCATTTTCTTTTGTAGTGATTCTATGTATCAGGGAAAAAGTATCTGCTGCTTCACTTCCTCAGATGAAATTTATGTAGAATTATTCTATTTTTTTAAAAAACTACAGTACTGTGTTTGCTTTGTTTGCACTAAAAGGTGTAAAAGTTCTGTGCGATATTAATAGTGGATTGGGCTTGTATTTGCTCTCAAAATTAGTTTTGCTCATCTTTACATGTAGGCTCAGAATCTGTTGCCAACAGCATGACTCCATGGCCCCATGTGTGAAAAATCCAGGCTGGTGGAGGTGTTGAATATTTTCAAGGTTCTCCTTATACTCCAATCAGTTAATACCAATCAGTCGTTGCTTGCATGCCGCAGCCTATTAAAGCGTTATTGCTGAATTAGTGCATTCCTTTATATCCTAGATATATCCATTTATAAATGCCTATTTTCAGCATGATAATACACTATGCCTCAAAGCAAAGACTGTCTCCGACTAGTTTCATGCACATGAGTTCAGTGTTCTTCTGCGCCTTCCAAGTCACCTGAGCTGAATCCATTAGAATTCCTTTTGGGATGTGGTAGAGCGGGAGATTCACAGTATGAAAGTGTCCCTAAAAAGTCTTCAGTTGTTAAAATGAACCAGAATCTCAAATTAATTTCTCCGTCATTGTGTGAAGTCCATGTTCAAAGGAATCAAGGCTGAAACCAACTGGAAACCTATGAGTATAGTGCTCCATATAAAGTGTTAACTGAATCTTGCTGTCTGGTCTGTCTCTACTTTACTATTTTCATCATTGGCCCAAAATACCATTGCATGCAACACATTTTATTGATTTGAGTTTGGTTTTTTGTTTTTTTGCATTGGTTGCTTTCAGTCAGGAATCAAGAAAAATGCATCACATTCATAGCTGCTGGATTAACTTGAATTATAAAATTTGTGCTCGCACTCTATTTGACTGTGTGTTTTCAGGGATTGAGGGTGGATTTGAAGTGGAGCAGGAGCAGTATGAGGAAGAAGTCAAGGTTGTTATTTTCCCAGACAGACAGGAAGTGACATCAGAGGACCTGGTCACTATGCCTGATGTAGTGAGAGAGAGAGTAAGATCGGAAATTTTTTTTATTATTATAATTTTTACAAATGGTATGTATTTTTTCTGTTTTTGATTCACAAAAATCCATGTAAAATTAATTTGTTCTGTCTGGGCATCGCTGAAGTATTTAAATCTTATGCTTTAGTGGTACTTATTTTAGACCTGCACGATTCATTAATTTAAACTGTATTTGGTGTGTTATTGTATTATTTATGTCAAGTGAATTAATTTAAAATATATTTATTAGGGACTTGCTTTTATTTTAATATTATGTAGTGATGAAGTAATGGCTAGTTATTTGTTTTCTGGGTTAAATAAATGAGATTTTAATATTTGGAGCATTAATTGACTGACAGATTTATTCTTTTGTGTACTTTTTATAGCAGACAGAAATAACGTTATTCAGTTTCAATAGCAATAATGTGTGTGTGTGTGTGTGTGTGTGTGTGTGTGTGTGTGTGTGTGTGTGTGTGTGTGCGCGTGTGTGTGCGCGCAGGTGTCGCTATCGATGGCAGGGTTGCTTGCTGCAGACTCGGTATCACAAGCCCTGCAGGTGCAACAGTGGGATGGAGAACTCAGACAGGAGTCCAAACATGCAGCTGACCTCAAACAGCTTGATAATGGAGTTAAAATTCCTCCGAAGTACATGTGTGTGTTTGTCTATGTTTCTCTCTCTCTCACACACACACACCACACACACATGTATAGCATTCACAGATAAACCAGTAAAAAGCTTAACCCCATGCTCTCGCTTAGGAATTTGTATATTAACACTAAATAAATGTCTAATGATGGGACACCAAATGGGACATTTATTTATTTATTTTTACACCAGTCTGTCTCATTGCTGGGAAAATATTGTGTACAAGCCCTGATTGCATTTTACTCTTCTCTGATTGGTCAGTGGATGGAGATGCGAAGTGTGTGACCTGCAGGAGAACCTGTGGATGAACTTGACAGATGGCAAAGTGCTGTGTGGACGGAGATATTTTGACGGTTCAGGTGGAAATAACCATGCTCTTCAGCACTTTCAGGAGACTGGCTACCCACTGGCTGTTAAACTGGGGACCATTACCCCTGATGGAGCTGGTAAAACAAGTCACAATGCATGTGGAATCATAAAATATGGGTCATGTTTATATTTTTAGACACACACACACACACACACACACACATATACACATACATACATATACACAGTGGTACCTCAACTTACGAAATTAATCCATTTTGAGGGGGGCAAGCTCGTAAGTCAAAACGTTTGTGAGATGAAACAAAAATTTCCAATAGGAAACAATAACAAACCAATTAATCTGTACCAACATCCTCCCAAACTTGTATAGCCTGACACAAACATGTATTTTTCAGATAATATATTTAAGATAAACATGTAACAAACATTTCACAATAATAACACATGTAGAGTAACAGTAATAATACTGTAATTAACAATAAATAATAAAACAAGAATAAATAATAAGTGAATAAACAATACAGTAAGTGCATCTGAACTTAAGAATTACACTTGTACTACTAATTTTTTTTTTTTTTTACTTTTTATTTCTTTATTTAATTTTTTGGCTTTTTTAACTGTTTTATTTCACTTCAATAATTTTGATCACTTGTCTTCTGCTGCTTGGCTGCACTCCCATTGCCATTGATCTCTTTTGACTTGATCCACAATAAGAGAAGCCTGTCCATCTCATCATTAATTCCTGATCTTTCCTTAGATAAAATACTAACCCCCTTTGCTGGTTTAATACTCTTCAACAAGGCCTTTTGTTTGAGAATTGTACAGATGATCGATGCATTCTTCTGATACTCCTTACACAGATCGGCCACGCGGACTCATGTTTCATGTTTATCTATGATTTCAAGCTTTGTTTCAAGAGAAATCACCAGTCACCTTCTAATGACCCATCTTAGAAGCACTGGAATATGCACAATAAAAAAAATAAGACTAAAAAAGTCACAAAATCTGAACCACAGAAAAGAAAAATCTTTTGTGAGCGCCAAAAGGAGCTCGGGGGAATACACATGGAAGACGATGAGACTAATTGACATGTATGACCCTGGGGAACATGCTTTTTAACATACTGGTGGACCAGCTTTAAGTGTGATTGCACATCCTCTACACTAGGTGGCAGTGGTGTTCTCACTGTGTTTTTTATGGTGTAGGGAAAAAGCACCCAGCAAAAGATACAAAGTGCAGTGAACACTATTTATAACTGTGAGAGGGGCACTGGGGGGTGGGTAAAATGTTTTTTGTTCTTCCTATAGGGGGGGCATCACAGAAAATAATTGAGAAGCACTGCACAAGGCGTTCTTGGAGCGCGGAAAAATACAAGACTAATCGGCCCCGGAAAAGCCATTTCCCCAGCAAAGTTCGTAAGTCAAAAATTTGCTCGTTGGATGGGGCAGATTTTTGGCCAGATCAAAGCTTGTATCATAGAAAGTTTGTGATAAGGAGCACTCGTAAGTCAAGGCACCACTCTATATACAATCCCTGGGCAAAAATTATGGAGTCGCCAGTCTCAGACGGCGGATGTTCGTTTAGTTGTTCAGTTTTGTGTCATGTCTGTGATCTGCTTTTTTCTGAAAAATTAGTCATCTCAAATGACAATTTTCTGGCTTTAAGAAACACTAAGAGAAATCAACAAAAAATGTGGTAGTCAGTAACAGTTACTTTCTTTGACCAAGCAGGGGGAATAAATTATGAAATCTCTCAATTCGAGGAAAAAAATACGAAATTACCCTGTAACAATGGAAATTTACTGTGTGATGCCATCATTTTTTCCCTCAAAATTGAGATTCCATAATTTATTCCCCCTGCTTGGTCTAAAAAAGGCAACTGTTACTGATTACCACATTTTTTTCTTGATTTCTTTTAGTGTTTCTTAAAGCCGGAAAGTTGTCATTTGAAATGATTTTAGTTTTGTGTCAAGTTTTGCTTTTTTCTGCAAAATTAAACAACTGAAAGAACATCATCCGAGACTGGGGATTCCATAATTTTGCCAGGGGTTTTGTGTGTGTGTCTGTGTGTGTCTGTGTGTGTCTGTGTGTGTCTGTGTGTGTCTGTGTGTGTGTGTGTGTGTGTGTGTGTGTGTCTGTGTGTACATACATGCACCAGTAATTTTCTTTCACTAGAATAGAAGAGCTAAAGTCATGTAGCATTTTCTTATTTATGGTGTAGAAATGAAAGGTTTCTGTGATCATTGAATTGCATCTGAGCTTAATTTTATACACACATTATCACATTTGGTATTTATGAGATTTTTCAAGAACACTGATGACCCCCAGTCATAACATTTACTTAAATTGATTGGTCTCTTTAATGAACATGATTCCTTTAAGAGTTACTTGCTGATTTAATGCCAAAAGTAGCATCAACTCCTGTAAATCATGGATTTTGGTCAGTGTCTAATTGAAAATGGGAGAGGTTTCACAGACTCTCAAGGGCAGGAGTTATGGAAGGAACAATGTAAATGTCATGAGGGAGGAGAGCATTATATTTTTATTTATGTATTTTTTTAATAATAAAAAAGTCATTATTTCGAAAATAATTATCAAATTATCAACAAATTATCAACTCTCTTAGGATGGACTTTATGAAAATTTAAGATGACTTTAACCAGTAGATGGCACTTTGAGCCTTATTGAATCCATAAAATGCTTGTTTTCATAAATATGGTAATTGGGTTAGCATAAAGACCAGCATTTATATCACAGTACAGTCATATTTAATTTACAGCTTAAAAACACATTAAACAGCATGCAGTACTGCTACAATTTTAAATGTATTTAAGTCTGAGTGTATTGCTGTAGTTTTATATTGAAACAAGATGTTATAGATTATCTTAAAGGAATTGTATAATGAAACTCTGTTGAATTGAGTATGAAAAGTCCATTTCTTTCAGATGTTTACTCGTATGATGAGGATGACATGGTTTTGGACTTAAAGCTCGCGGAACATCTCACCCACTTTGGTATTGATATGATGACCATGGAGAAGGTGAGCCATTAGATGAGACATTACATGTCTCATCACCACGGTGCCTTGTTTAATGCTAAAACTTTTAAGTTATCCAAAATCAGAGTCAGTATCAGTTTGTTTTTGGCTTGTATTTAGTTTCTTCCTGTCTTTTTGTCTGTGTCCTTTGTAGACAGAACGTACTATGACTGAATTAGAGATTGCAGTAAACCAGCGTGTGGGGGAGTGGGAGGTGATCCAAGAGTCTGGTGCCACATTGAGGCCCCTCTGGGGCCCTGGACTCACGGGTATGAAGAACCTGGGTAACAGCTGCTACCTCAACTCAGTTATGCAAGTGCTCTTCACCATTCCCGACTTCCAGGAAAAGTTAGTACATTACCTCTCAATTTGTGTGTTACTGCTTCGTCCATCTTTTACTTCAACATATCAGTTTACTGTCGTCTGTGAAGCAGCTGCAAATATTAAAATGCATTTTTGAATTTTATCCATATTGTAAGTGCACTTCCCCCCCAAAATGCTATTATATATATTGTTAAGGCCATCTTTTCCAATGGGACAAGAATCAGTAAGTAACAGTGTATTTGACCTTTTTGGAAATTAATCACTATCTTCATCAGTCTCTAGTACTGTAATAAACACCGTCCAAATAAGAAATAAATAAGTGCATGTGTTGCTTGCAGTATGATTTCATGTTTACTGGTATAGTCTTTTAAAATGAATGTGGAAAATAACAGCATGCTAACAAAACAAAAAATGTCTGTCATTGCATATTCCATTTGCGTGATATGCACCCACGTTCATGATTTCCAATTATTGTAAAAACCAAAGTATTGTGTAAAACGTTCCACTTTGTCGTTTCTGCAATTTCTTCCACCTCTCATGTCAGCTCTTTCACTATGGAGACTTCACTGCCAATCATTACATGATCTGATATGCCTGCACTGCTGTGATCAGGTGGAAAGTATTTAATGTAATAGCATGTATTCATAGCTAAACTGTACAGTCACACATTTTGTATTAGATTTGATAAATCTGGATAAATAAAAGTTCTTTATAGTACTTCTTTCCCAGTGCAGCTAACTGGGTTATCAAACGTGGGCCTTGTCTCTCACTGTCTATGGTGAGAGGCATGTAAAAGAACCATTGCTGACTTTCGTAAAGAGTAGGCTGCAAATCGTCAGCGTGTTTCTGTCCTTTGCTAAAGGGTTGTGTCAGGAAGGGCATCCGACGTAAAAACCTATGCTAAATCAAACGTGCAAATCATTCGCTGTGGCGACCGCTGATAAAGGGGAAAAGCCATAAGGAAATCTCATTGTACTTCTTTTCTTTAATAGGTATGTGTCCAACATTGAAAAGATCCTGGATGAAGCACCAAGTGATCCCAGTCAAGACTTTAAAACCCAAGTGTGAGTATATTCCACAATTGTTTAAAAAGCTTGTCTTGGCTGAGTGTGATCTTAATTTTCTGTACTACTATAATTTACCAGCAGAGGTCGCAGGAGAGTAACCAAAGTTTTAACAACACAAAAGAAGAGCAATTTAGAGGAATTTATTCTATTTTTCTATTTCTATTTGTATTTAAAACCTTAAACCCTAAAAAGTTTTGAGCTACTCCCCAGAGTTTTTTATTTTCTGTCTTTGTTAACTCCCTTCTTTCATTTACTGGCAGAGCAAAACTAGGCCATGGGCTGCTCTCTGGAGAGTACTCTAAGCCTTTTCCAGGCCCAGGTGATGACCCCAGTGTGCCCTCTGAACCCAGGGTAAGACAAGATTCTATTTGTTTTTGAGTTTATAATGTTTTCTTTTGTGTCCGTGCATTTGTTTTGCAAAATCCTGCAAATCATGAATCCTGACATTTTACTGTATTGCTTATTATGTCACAGTGTGGGATGATTTATTGAAACAGAAATCATTAATTTTCCATGACAGTAGCTTTCTTTATAGTTACAGCTTATATATGGTGTGTGTGTGTGTGTGTGTGTGTGTGTGTGTGTGTGTGTGTGTGTATATATATATATATATATATATATATATATATATATATACATACACACACACACATTTTACCTATCTATCTATCTATCTATCTATCTATATATATATATATATATATATATATATAAAGTGTGTGTGTGTGTATGTATATATATGTGTATATATATATATATATATATATATATATATGTTTTAATAATAAAAATAAACACTTTTTATTTCGTGAGTGAGTCTTGTGTAAACACTTTAATTATCATGGGAAGTTCTTCAGTAATCGGTAATTTCCGTGTTCTCAGTAATGTGATGAGCTGCTTTTTTCCAAGCAAATGAAAACTGGCTGATGAAGGATAACAGGAAATTATGTGTTTTGTGGAAGCTCCATAACATTAAATTGAAGTGTAAATAATTAAAAAGCAAATTTAAACTAGTTTTTAAATGAATCATACCATTAAAAAAATGTTCAAAAACATGTCATTTGAAAGAAGAGCTACAGCTCAAGAAAACAATTGATTAAAAAACACAAATTTGAAGAAGGAAATATTTTACATTCTTTGATACAGTTTGTAAAACATTGGACACAACAGTGAGATTTTTGGAATCATTCTTGTAATTTAATTTACAAAAAGACAAATCACATAAAAAAGTAAGTACAGTGGTACCTTGACTTACAAGTGTCCCTTATAACAAATTTTCCATGATACGAGCTTCGATCCACCAAAAATCTGCCCATCCAGCAAGCAAATTTTTGATTTACGAGCTCTGCTGGGGAAATGGCTTATCCGGGCCAGTTAGCCTCGTATTCTTCTGCATGTATTCCTCCACAATTCGAATGACGTCCGCTCTAGGAAGAAAAAAAAACATTCCAGTGACTATAAATAATATATAGCGTGACAATGAGAGCACCACTGCCGACTACTGTAGTGGATGTGCAATTGCACTTAATTCAAGTCTTGTTTTATTATTATTATTATTATAAAATATTTATTGCTTTTACATGTTTATCTTTAATATATTAGGTCAAATATACGTGTTTGTGGCAGGTTATGAGTTTGGGAGGGGGTTGGAACGGATTTATTGGTTTTCTCTTATTTCTTATGGTATTTTCTTATCTTTATGGTAATTGTTTCATGTAATGAACTTTTCAGCTTACAAGCTTACCCTCGGAACGGATTACATTAATTAGACAAGGTACCATTGTATATCCTTACTTTGGCCACATCTTCAAGTACAATTATGATCAAATGGCAGTAATTAGAGCCCACTGTAAGAGGAACCAGTTTTATTTAAACCCGATTATAAATGTTTATGGTCTGGTGGTTTGTTTGCTGTTGAAGTGTATGATACCATACCACACTGTAAGGAGTTCTGTAAGGCCTTCAAATTGGGTTTTAAGTGCCTTTGAGTCTGGCAAAATATTTCAAGATTTCTAAATTATTTTGAAATAAAGATTCCACTGAAAGGAAAATCATGTACAACTGCCAGGATTGACTGCCCAGCAAATTCAGGTCAAGCAGAGGTCATTTAAGGTAAAAATAACCAAGAACCATAAATTTAATCACAAGATCTACAGATAACTATTGAAACTGTTGTTGTGAGAGTGCCTACATTTAAAATTGGATGGAAATTTAAGAAATTTGACCAACATGGGAGTCATTACAGGAAAAGTCTTTGTTGTCTAAAAAGAACATTACAGTTAGACTGTTTGTGACCGAACATAGTCAAACACAAGGTCTTTTGGAAAAATATGGTATGGATAGATGAAGCAAAGAATTTTTGTAGCCCCAGGCAAAGTACACGTGAGAACAGATGAAGAATTTCATAATAGATTAGAAGCATGGAGGTAAAAATGTTATTTGTATGTATTTATTTTCTGAAATAATATGGACATTTGTTAAACACTGGAAGAATTAGAACAGTGGTGATTATTTAAAAAATAAAATTTTTTTGTCAGCCCTATTAGTAATTATCCATGAAGAATTCATTTGACTTACCCTCACAAAAACCGCTTAGTTCATTGCTAATTATTACTAATGATCTGTTTCCAGGGAGACCAGGTTGGCATAGCACCACGCATGTTCAAAGCCCTTGTTGGGCGGGGCCACCCTGAATTTTCCACTAATCGACAGCAAGATGCTCAGGAGTTTTTCCTTCACTTCATAAACATGGTGGAGGTAAACAGTGCCACTTCTCCCACCCCTGTTTCCTCCTCTTCTTTTTTTTACTTTTATTTACTCACTTCATCCCTCTCACAGAGGAATTGCCGCTCTGGCTCAAACCCATCTGAAGTGTTCCGTTTCTTGGTGGAGGAAAGGATCGTGTGCCAGCAGTCTCAGAAGGCCAAATATACCCAGCGAGTAGACTACATAGTTCAGCTGCCTGTGCCTATGGACCAGGCCACCAACACAGGTGAGAGGATCTTGGGCATTCGTGTTGCTCGGAATTCTTAACAGAATATATTTGTGTGTTATATTAAAGCTCCAGCAACATGGTTTCAGTGAATTAAAAAATATTTTGAAATACTAAAGCACACAGTAATTTATAAGTCTTGTCATTCCATTTATATTTACAGCATTTAGCAGATGCTCTAATTTAGAGCAACAGACAGAAGTTGCTTTAAAGTCACTATGTGTGAATACAGTCGGCCCTCAATTTACGAAATTAATCCGTTCCAGAGCCATTTATGCATTGCGAGGATTCCGTAAGTAGGGGTCACATCTTATATGTTAAAAGCCTAATTCGTTCCAAGGCTCCAGTCCTTGGACTGGATAAACCCCATAAACCCTTTAAAAATGATAAAATTACACCAATTTTGTATGAAATATGTGTTAAAAGTAAAAGAAAATTATTTATTAAACCATTTTATTAATATATTAAACCATTTTATTAAATGCAGCTGTGAGGGGGGCACAAACCAGTGTCTCTCCCTCACGCCGGTCCCAAGCCTGGATAAATACAGACGGTTGCGTCAGGAAGGGCATCCGGCATAAAACAAATGCCAAATAAAACATGCGAGTCACAACAAAGAATGCCATATGGGATCGGTCGAGGCGCGGGTTAACAACGACCTCCATTAGTGCTGTTAACCAACAGGGTGCTGGTGGAAATTGGACTACTGTTGGTCGAAGACGTCGAAGAAGGAGAGGCAAGAGGCGTGTCCAGAGGCAGAGAGAGAAGAGGAAAGGCATGAGGCTAGGACTGAGAGGAGGAACTTTGAATGTTGGACCTATGGCAGGAAAAGGTAGAGAGCTGGCTGACATGATGCAGAGGAGGAACTGTGTGTTCAGGAGACCAGGTGGAAAGGTAGCAAGGCTAGAAGCTTAGGAGCAGGGTTTAAGCTGTTTTTTCATGATGTGGATGGGAAGAGAAATGGAGTAAGAGTCATCTTGCAGGAGGAGTTTGTCAGGAATGTTCTAGAAGTGAAAAGAGTGTCAGACAGAGTAATGAGTCTCAAGTTAGAAATTGAAGGCTTGATGTTCAATGTTGTTAGTGCTTATGGCCCACAGGTAGGATGTGAGCTAGAAGAGAAGGAGAGATTCTGGAGTGAGTTAGATGAAGTGATGCAGAGTACCCTCAGAGATGAAAGAGCGGTCATTGGGGCAGACTTCAATGGACATGTTGGTGCAGGAAACAGAGGGGACGAGGAAGTGATGGGCAGGTTTGGTATCCAGGACAGGAACGCAGAAGGACAGATGTTGGTAGATTTTGCAAAAAGGATGGAAATGGCTGTGGTGAATACTTTCTTCCAGAAGAGACAGGAGCATAGGGTGACTTATAAAAGTGGAGGTAGGAGCACACAGGTAGACTACATCTTGTGTAGGTGATGTAATTTGAAGGAAGTCAGTGACTGCAAAGTAGTAGCGGGTGAGAGTGTTGCCAAACAGCATAGGATGGTGGTGTGCAGGATGACGCTGATGGTGAGGAAGGTGAAGAAGGCAAAGGCAGAGCAGAAGACATAGTGGTGGAAGCTGAAAAAGGAAGAGTGTCGGGTTGTCTTCAAGGAGGAGCTGAAACAGGCTTTGGGTGGTCAGGAAGTGCTTCCAGATGACTGGACAACTACAGCTAATGTGATCAGGGAGACAGGTAGGAGAATATTTGGTGTGTCATCTGGAAGGAAAGTAGATAAGGAAACTTGGTGGTGGAATGAGGAAGTGCAGGAGTGTGTACAAAGGAAGAGGTTAGCTAAGAAGAAGTGGGACATTGAGAAAACCGAAGAGAGTAAACAGGAGTACAGGGAGACACAGCGTAAGGTGAAGGTAGTGGTGTCAAAGGCCAAACAGAGGGTGTATGATGACTTGTATGCTAGGTTGGACAGTAAATAGGGAGAAAATGATTTATACAGGTTGGCACAGCAGAGAAATAGAGATGGAAAGGACGTGCAGCAAGTTAGAGTGATTAAGGACAGAGAGGGAAATGTATTGACTGATGACAGAAGTGTGCTGGGAAGATGGAAAGAGTACTTTGAAGAGCTGATGAATGAGGAAAATGAGAGAGAAAAAAGAGTAGAAGAGGTGACTGTTGAGGACCAGGAAGTAGCAAAGATTAGTAAGGGTGAAGTGAGGAGGGCATTGAAGAGGATTAAGAATGGAAAGGCAGTTGGTCCTGATGACATACCGGTTGGAGGTATGGAAGTGTCTAGGAGAGGTAGCAGTAGAAACTAAAAACTAAAGCGTTATTTCCACCCCCCTCTCTCTTTTTCTCTCTCTCTCTCTCTCTCTCTCTCTGCGTGCACTGTGGGCCACGCCCACAAGACGTGAGTTCAAAGCGCATTCCCTGCTTTACAAATTCAACTTTAATTTGATTCCTTGATGGATCGGAATTCCAGATGAGCTCAAATGCGCCCACATTTATTAAACATTTACTGAATTAAAACAACTTAAAAAAAACTAAACTAAAGCGTGAAGCTTCCTTCTGTCTCTATCTGGGAGGCCAGCGGGGCGGGATGTTGAGAGACAGCCAGTGAGAGAGCAACTCGTGCCGTCGGGTGAAATTTTGATTGGCACTTTTGAATTTTGACTTTCTTTTTGTAAGAGGGGGTTGTTTCGTATTTCGAGGACAGAAACCCAGTAAAATGTTTTTCGTAATCCGGGGATTTCGTACAAAGGGGTTTTCGTAAATTGAGGGCCGACTGTATATTCTTACAATGAGAGAATAAGTATACTATCAGTCAAACTCGGTAAGGAGATTCGTTTGTGTGTAGCTAATCAAAATACAGTAGGCCCTCGACATTCGCGCGAGTTCTACGCCCGGAAGTAAAACTCCATGTAACACGTCACATGTGCGAATGAGCAGCCAGAAGTAAAATACTATGTATCTATTGCATGTGTTAAAATATGCTTCTTAAACACATTCTATAGACAGTCTTAATCATTAATACAGTATTAATGTAGTAAAATATAGAAATAATTAAGAAAAACTTTTCAATTTTTACTCTTTTATTGATGATAAAATATAAACATTATACTGTTGTAAAGCTCTCGTTTTTAAGTCTATTTCAATTATTATTCCAATACAGTACCTAAGTTAATTCTGAGAATGTTTGTGTGTGAGATTTTATGTTCTGTAGCATGTTTAACAAATGATACCAAAAGGATAAACTTTATTACGCTTCATGTCTTTTTACATTGAACTTGGAGTGACATCCTGGAGTGACATCTCCAAGATGGCGCTGCCTAGAGGGCAACGTAGCAGCGTTCTCAGGGTCAAATTGTTTCTTTGTTCATTTTAATTTGTTTGTTCATGTTTTGCACTATGCTCGTCCATGATTGGTCGACCCTACTACAGCTATGAGCAGCTTCAGCTTCAGGAAACTAAACACGGAACAGCTTCTATCGTTAGCTGCTATGCTATGGGAGCTCCATGCTAACCGCCCAGGCAGAGTTCTCAGAGGCTTGGTTAGCACTTCCAGCCATACTGATTTAAAATGTTCAGTCCCTGCGAAACAAGATGGACAAACTTCATGCTCAGATTGCAGCGCAGAGGGATCTATAGGACTGTTTCTGTGCAACATGGCTTGAGGAGAGCACACCCGATAAGGCGATTATACCGGCCGGTTACACGGCCTTCATCCCCTGCAATTCCAAGCGCCGGAGTCTGGGCTTATTGCTAGCTGGGATGCGGCTTGCATTGAGCTGCCTACCATAGCATGGTAGCTCTGCTAATAGCATGGTAGCTCTGCTAATAGCATATTAGCTCTGCTTAGTTATACACGCCCGAAGATACTCCGATCTTATAGCTGTAGTAGAGTCGACCGGTCCCGGTCATAGATGAGCATAGTGCAAAACATGAACAAACAAAACAACAAATAAAACAAATTAAATCAAACAAAGAAACAATTTGACTCTGAGAACTCCGCGACGTCGCCCTCTGGGCAGCGCCATCTTGGAGACGTCACTCCAACTTCAATGTAAAAGAACATGAAAAGTACTGCAATAAAGTTTATCCTTTTGGTATCGTTTGTTAAACATGCTACAGAACATAAAATCTTAAGCATAAACATGAACTTGGGTACTGTACTGGATTAATAATTGAAAAAGATTTTAATACAACAGTTCAGGGAAAACCGTTGTTTCTCAGGATAGTCTTATTTCTTCAGAAGAGACATCCAGCGTTTTCTATCGCTTAGCCAGAGAAGACGCATTGCGTTTGAGTGGTATCATAGAGCTTAATTGGTAATTAAAACACACAAAAAAAGAGGCTCATTGACAACGTGTGCGCGAATGATGAAAAAGGGGTGGGACATGAGCCCAACCAATCAGGAGAAAGGAGGACAGCCATTGGCTCAATTTGAATCACGTGCCGGTTGCTCGGCTTTCAGCGAATACTCAAACCGTGGGTGCAAAACCGCGAATAGTCAAGGGCATACTGTACTGCCAAAAAAGGTAAGTTTTCAGCTGTTGTTAGCCATGATTCATTTGTAAATGAAAGCTCTAAAGTTCCGTTCTCTGCCAGAACAGAACTGGATCGGTGTGTCCAATAAGCTGATTGATAGTAATAATTGTGACTGATATCAGAATAGTAAAGTAGTAAGCTAGTAAAGTATGTAGGAATCGGAAAGCAAAATTTCCACAATATGATTAAATAGTGTTGCTGGTGTATTGTTGAATTCTAGATATACTTACATTTCTTTTGAATTTGCAAAAAGTTGTTATCGGCTTGTTCTTTTGTTTGTTTGTAACTCAAACTTTCTTTTTTTGTTTTGTTTTTCCATCAGAAGAATTACAGGAGGCCGAGCGTCTACGTGAAGAGGCGGAGTCATCTGGAAGCCCCCCTCCTGCTGCTCCTCGAGCTCAAATCCCTTTCTTTGCCTGTATGAATGCTTTCCGTGAGCCAGAGACACTTACAGACTTCTGGAGCTCTGCGGTGCAGGGCAAGACCACTGCCACCAAGTAGCATTTGCACTCTCTTTTTTTCTACATCTTAGACTGTGTTAAGCCTATATATGCAAAAAGGTGAACTAGTGATTGATCTCCTCTTGTCTTTTCTCTTGGATTACAGAACCACACGTTTTGCTTCATTCCCGGACTACCTTGTTATCCAAATCAAGAAATTTACTTTTGGCCTGGACTGGGTTCCTAAAAAACTCGGTAAATATTTAGGGCTTTTGCTTTCTTTAACTGTTTCTTGGGGGAGAAATATGGAATGATTTGCTTAGAGTCTTTAAAATTATGTGACTCCTTTCAGTTCTGGTTGTGCAATCACATGATTGAAAGGTTTGTTATTCTTTTAAAGCTGTTCAGTATAATAGGGTCATTGCATGCCAATTCAGTCACTCATACATGGCACCGCTCAGAGTTTGTGAAAAGCTATCAAAATATGCTTTGTTACAAAACATGCAAACACCAAGCAGTGGTACCATACCTCTCAAATTCATTCTGTCAAGAACACCGTTCCCAAGTATAACAAATAATCTTGCTTAAAACAAAAATTATCATTGGTTAGGGTGCTAGGGGCACCCAAAACGTGAAAAATTATTTGGGTGGTCTGAAAAATTCAGATTTTGGTGCCAAACCTCACACCCATACAGTATGCAATGTTGATTCTGATGACTGACTTGTGTAGTACAGGCTACACTGAACGAGCACACCTATTCTAAGCCTTCTGTCACTATTACAATAGAAGTTGTGGGCCTCCAAAAATGGCAAAAATTTAAATGCACAATTGCCTTTGTCAAAAAGGAGTGTGGCACCTGAAATTCAAATCGATGATGTTGGCAAACCATTTCAGATATTGACCCGAAACTTGGGATTCCTACGTTTTGTAACACAAGGCATATTTTGACAGTTTTTCACAAAATCTGAGAGGAGCCGTGTACAAGATACCTTGATTTTGGCTGTTTTCACATGGAATGACCCAATACACTACTACTATCAGTGTTTCAGCTAGGATTTCTCATGGGCATGGTAAATATTTCAAAATGAGGGCACAATGCGGGCGGAAGCATAGTATTGAGGGCAGTTTTTGTAACAACGACACAACAAGCTTAATAAATTTTTTTCACAAAAATTTTATTAAAAAACGAGCCACTAATATTTGGTAAGTGTTAAACTGTTGAATGTAGCATATTGTTGACTTTTGCAATAAATCTACTAAAGTTGTCTTTCATCTTCATTTACAACAGTCTTCTGTTTTTTTGACTTAACCAGTTTTGGGCTATTGAAATCAATAGCCTTTGTTGCAATTAAGTTTAATTTTTAACAACTTTTGTAGAGTTTTGTCAGTGATTCTGTTTCTGTGGTCCGTTTTAATTAATTTCATCTGTGAAAATGTCCGCTCAACAGCTGCTGTGCTCAAAAGTAGCACTAGTGTTGTTGCCAGCAGTTTAGTAAGCAAGGGAAACTGGCAACCAAGGCCAAGGTGTTCACTACCCTGGCCATGCAATAGCAGGTATACCTTTTGTAGAGATCTTTCAGCATATATTCAGCACTTTTTTTTACGAAATCTCAAGGTCAAAATCGCTGGTGTGTTTTATATACGAGGTTTAAAAATATATATTTTCTAAATGTTTGGCATAGAATGTTTGGCAACCAACGTTAACAATGAAAATTTAACTGTAGATATCTAACGTTCGTAGTTTAATAATAGTGCGCTAGAATCTACATACCTATTGGTGAGAAAAGAAAGCATTGATGCTGTGCCTTTAGCCGACTTGCTTAGCTCTTGTAATTTTCGTTTTCTAGTCGGCATGTTGATAGACTTGCCGCTCTGCTTCGAAGCATAAATAAAATGGGGTATATTGCGCACGCACACACATAACTAATACATGGAGCAGCGGGAAAGTTTCCAACAGGGAAGGCTCAAAAAAGTTCTGCGTGTGGCAGTTGCATATAAAAAATTAAGCATGGCGCTGTATATTTTGGGCATGGTGTTGTGTAAAGGGGAATGGCGCTGTAAACATTAGGCATGGCGCGGCGCCATGGTAAAAAGGCCTAGCTGGAACACTGACTATTGAGCGCATCACTTAGTGGAGGCAAAGAATCCTTTTCAAATCAATATTTTGTATTAAATAATTTACTTAATAACTAACTAGACATGTATTAATGGAATATTGTACAGGAAGTCAGTCTATGTAAAATAAATGCTCTTATAATGATTGAAGACCCTTCAACTACGCATCCTGATCACACCATTGGGAGTTCATTTTGTAATAATGACTGAATCCTCTATCATAATGTAGGTATTTAAAATATAGAAAAGAGCTCTGATATTGCTGGATTATTAGATGACATGGAATCATTATTGAATTGCATTTATTTTTTTATTGATTTGAGTTTAGGGTGTGTGACTGTTAGTGTATCTTTTTGACATAGCAATGTGTTGATGCATGATACCTTTTGAAAAGCCAGCTAAAAAAGATTTGTCTATAGTTATTAAAGCACTATCTTAATGTAAGATACAGGCTGACACGTCATGTCACTTTAATCCTATTGCTGATCATAAATGCTGAAATGACAGTTTCTCAAATTTTAAATATTATACTTAATTACTCATCAGATTATTCCTTTGTTAGATGTTAGCATTGATGTTCCTGACACACTGGATCTGAGCGAGCTCCGGGGAGCAGGACAGCAGCCTGGGGAGGAGCTTCTTCCAGAGGTGGCACCACCTCCTCTCATGACCCCAGACGTGGAGGTCAAAGGTATCCTGGGTTACCATGGCAACGAGGAGGACGACTCTCTCTATTCCCCACTGCTGTGTCAGTCTGTCTGTCTCTTTCTCTCTCGTTCATCTGTCCATCTTCATCACTTTTCACCCTTCTTTCAGTCTTTGCTCATTACTTTATTTTATATTGTATATTTGTGTTTTTAGGTTTATGCTTGAATTTGTAATCAAAATGTTACATTTTGTAATATGTAGAAATTGTAATTTAGATATATGGATAGATTTAAAAGAATACAGTCTAAGTGTATGATGTGATATTGCAGTGAGGTGTAAATCTTTGTAGATATAAATGCAGTATATAGAGTTATGATGAATTTGGAGGTACAGTAGTCTGTTTCAGTGTACTACTGTGATGTTGTGTTGTACACTGTGATTTGCTGATGTTCCTTTCTGAAGCGGAGCGGAAATGAGTTTTTACTTAACACGCTCCATTGTTTAATCGGTAGTTCTTGGGCGATGCTATTTCCGTGATTTCATTTGATCTTTTATATTGTTCTCAATTAATTTATAACATCTGAAAGGTGTTTTTATTGCCATTCTTGTTTTGGTTTGCCATGTACTTACAAATTAATTTGTGTCTTTAAAACCATTAGATTTTTTTAAATTAATGAAGTACAGTGTGGCAGACTTCCTGGAACTTGCTACTGGCCCGCATGGCTCAGTAGACCTGAATCTGTACTGGTCCATAAAAATTGCAACTTTTCTGCAAATATACATGCGCATTCAGGGGCAAAAAATAAGTTTAAAAAAAAAACCAAAAACACAAATTGCCCAATCCTGTATTTTAGTCCAAAAATAAAGTAGAATTTGGCACCACTGTTCAGCCATTGTAAATAAAAGTATAAAATATGAAATTACAGTTAATAAGTTACATATAATACAGTGATCCCTCGCTACTTCGTGCTTTAGTTTCTGTGGCTTCAGTGCATCGCTGGTTTTTCAAAAATATTCATTGAAAAAAAAAAAAAAAGTTAAGGAAAATGCCACAAAACAAGGACAATTATGCAAAGAAACCCCAAACAAACAAAAAACAACAACAAAAAAAACAAGCCAACCCCCTCAACAAAACTACTTACATTTTTATATGAGGTGTGCATCTGAGTGTGCACGCGCGTCTGGATGTGTGTGTATTTATATTTTATTTACATCTTTATGCATTATTTTTGAATGCTTAATTGTTGTTATAAGAATTAATAGCATGGAATATGTATTTATTCATATTATATACACATGTACGTGGACGTCAGAAAGGGGGGGTCAATCCTACTTCACGGAAATCGGTGGTGGGGGGGTAATTCGGTCCCCATTAACCGTGGAAAGTGATGGATCCCTGTATACCACAACTTCAAAGTTTCTTTAAGAAAGTTGTATTATATGCTATGCTTCAGGCAACCACAATCAATCAGATTGAATGTTACAACAGACTGTCTCGTCATCATACTAAAACAACCTAAGCAAATTTTAGAGAAATTCAAGCTTGTTGACAACTTCTGAACATTGCGGTGTTACTGTGGATACCTGTAGCAGTGCTGTTTTCATGACTTCTATCAAACCTGCAGCTATTTCACACTGAGGCAGTGGAATTGGTCACCACAAATAATGGATTGAATGCCTGTTGCTTTCCAGTTTGAACCTTGAACCGTTCTTGTTTAACTCGCTTAGTCCATTCATCACACAATTCTGCCTGTCTGTGGGATTAGGCAAATACCTAATAAACTGACCACATGGTTCTGTGTGTACAGTAATTATTTGGGTTTACAAGCTTCCCCCAGCACCATCATCTTCCATAGGTCATTGTGCAAAACACTGACTTTACTAATATGTTAGGTTTTCTCCAGTGTAGTAGCCCTTAATCTTACCACGGTGGATAGTCTCAAATTGATAGATGTATGTTTTTATTTATCTGACTCTTTCAAACACTGTGAACACAAAAAAACCCTCTTTTTTTTGTATGGATTTACAGTGCAATACTTTCACTGAAAAACTGTGCAGTCATAAATATATAAAAACAGCTTAGACCTTCAACATCTTACAGAATAAAATAAGCAGATCTAATAGATCTCAGATTTAATAGATCATTCCCCCCATGGAATTTGCTCCATTTTTTTTCTCTCCCTAATTTAGTCGTGTCCAATTCCCTTCCGTCAAGGCTTGCCCTCCCTATCACAGGACCACCACCGACCAGGGAGGGCCAAAAGCATGCACATGCTTCCATGACATGTAATGCTAGCCAACCGCTTCTTTTCGAACTGTGGTGCCACATGTATGTGGTGATAAATGCTTGAACAACTAACTGCTCATTCTATTGTGTTGCATCCCTTGTGAGTAACCTGGAACATCAATAACAAGAGGTCTAATGATGTGACTCAATGGCACACTTGACAAAGAAAATTAAGAAAAAGTACCTGGCATTAGTTTTTGAGTAAACTGGGATTCCACTGGCCACCAATCTTTGATAAAAACAGACCTGAGTGGGAAGTTGGGAATTGGAACAAAGCCTTCATTTTGAATTATAAACCCAAACCTGCTCACAAACAAGATGAATGTCCGCATGGACCACAGCAGAGAAAACAGATATGCAGTGCTGTTGCATGGGAGCAATAATGATGGCGCCCATGTTTGGGCACATAACAATGTTGTTTTTCACTTTTTACAAATTCCACAGGTCTGATTCCACAAGTCCAGCATTTGCTACTTATCAATATGGACTAACAGATATCAGGTCAACTCACCCCTTAGGAGTTTCACTTGCATTTGGCAAGTGGGCGAGTGTCCATTTGTCACACTGGAATTATTGTACTATCTGATGGTGGTTTATTGTTTAGTTGCAGTTCATAGTTATTGATCTGATGGGTGGTTCTGTCAAGTCTCTATAGGAATTTCTGTCTCTTGTTTCTCAGCTCCAGTGTTGGATGAGTCCACAGTGTCTCAGCTATGTGAAATGGGCTTTCCTACCGAGGCCTGTAGGAAGGCTGTGTATTATACAGGGAACACCGGCATCGATGCTGCCATGAACTGGGTAATGGGGCATATGGATGATGCAGGTGAGTGTATCAAAAATGCATTAAAAAAAAAAAAAAAATTGACTTGTTTCACCTTTGAATGATTGCATCTCATTGAATCCACATGATTTGCTCCAGATTTTGCAGCTCCTTTGGTGTTGCCTGGCTCGAGTTCAGCTCCTGGATCCACTCCTACAGAAAGCCTGTCCGAGGAGCATTTGGCGACCATCGTCTCCATGGGATTTAGCCGGGATCAAGCCTCACGTGCTCTCAAAGCTACGGTAAGTGCAGTACACTGTTATTATAATGGCTCATTTATAAAATAAATTAGGTTTTGTAACAAGTGTGAATGAAATTAATCTTTTTTTTTTTTTTTTTTCCATTACTAACACTTTTATTCAATGTGTGACATAAATTAAATACATTAAGCAAACCTTGTCCAGGCAGTGTGCAAATTACAGAATAGTGCACGTTTGGTTTGAATGAAGGCATTCGTTGACACCAACTGTTCTATTTACCACACTTGTCAGAAAAGAGAGCAGTTGTCTGTCTTTCCTAGAACATCTTCCTTTGTGTATGCTGTATATTTTCACACCTTTAATAAAACCAAGTGCCGTACAGCCTAAATATAAACCCTGATTATAATAACAGCATTTATTAAGTCACTGGTCCGACAGGAAACAAGAGATGGGTGCATCTTTCCAAAGCCTATATACAACCACACTGTTTTACATTACAGCTTTAATACAGTTTGCCTTGAAAACTGCAGTCAAAGAAACAGAAAAAGTGGTTTGATGTAGAACTGTAGTTGAATTGCTTTTGCAACCAAACTAACCAAGGCTGATACATATTCATATCCATGCTGTTTTTAATAGTTTTGCATAGTTTCTGGTTAGTTTCTTCTCTTGTAGTAATGGTGTTAAGATTTTTTAATGTGCAGAGTAATGTTCTTGAGAGGGCAGTGGACTGGATCTTCTCTCACCTGGATGATCTAGAATCTATGGAGGTGTCTGAGGGTGGCCGCTCCGAAGGGGTCAGTGAAGCCAGCCGAGATGCGCCGCCTGGGCCTCGTGTTCGTGACGGACCAGGGAGTGAGTCAAATTTGTGTGTTTATATGGTGCCATTTGACTGCATTAACAAGTACAATAAAAGAACACATTGTTATATATTACTATGCCACCTGCCACTAATGATTTTTTGTCAACCTTGTTTGGGTGTCGGCTCTTGTCCTGCAGAGTATGAACTGTTTGCATTTATCAGTCACATGGGCACGAGTACGATGTGTGGTCACTACGTCTGTCATATTAAAAAGGACCAACAGTGAGTAAAGTGCTTTCATTTCATGGTTCAAGTAATGTTTTTAGGAAATAAATTTTGAGTACTGTTTTCCCCCCTCTCTCTTTTATAGATGGGTAATATTTAATGATCAGAAAGTGTGTGCCTCTGAGAAACCACCGAAAGACCTGGGCTATCTGTACTTTTACAGAAGAGTGATGGAATAGAAGAGATCATCTGCGTATACACACACAAACACGCACACATACACACAAACATACACACACACACACGTTGTCTTAGCTGCTGAGGGATGTGAGGAAGGGGTGTTCTCAAGCTTCTGAACTGATGCAGGTTTTATCTTGAACAGTTCAAGCAGTTCTTCTTCTTGTACTGCCTGCAACCAGCTAGAGGAGGGTCATGATGGAGTTAGCAGTGCTGCAGGACTCACTGATAGCACAAGTGACCCTCTAAGCATTTTCTGTCCCTCAACCTGCCCTGGTTCTGTAGTAATTATTATGCATTTTTTGCTTCTAGAGCCAGGCCCTACGTTTCTCTCACATGTATTCTAAGAGCAAGGTTTTTGCAGAGTCTGGAAGATTCATATCACTACATGACAATAAACGAAAGGAGGCACACTGAAGATTCAATAAAAAAAATCCAATTTTGTCTTTGTGTGTTACAAGGTTGTTTTAGCTGAAGGAATTTTCTCCTTTTTTTGGGGAAATTAATTCATTTTGTTCTTTCTGCTTTGAAAAAAATAAAAGAAGTGTGTCTTTGCCAATATATCTGTCTGGAGTTATTAAATGGAATCTTTTACATGTTTTCATATTCAGAAAGAATTTTTTTTAAGTTAAATAAAATGTATTTTGTTGGGAATGTTTTTAAAACTTAACAGTAATACTGTACAGTTTTCCCCCTTCATCTTACAAATCATGTGTTGACCATGTCTTTTTAGCAGAGTTATAATATTGCAAATGTTTATGGAAGGTTAAAAGCCTGAGCCATAAAATACAGTTGGAATGACACACAAACATGAACACGGTTCACACACAAACTAAACAAAGTTGGAACGACAGCGCCATCCCTTCCTAGCCAATAGGAGGCCAGCGGGGTGGGATGTTGAGAGATAGCCAATGGGAGAGAGCTGCGTCATTCCTCCTAGCCAGTGGGAGGCCAGCGGGGCGGGATGTTGAGAGACAGCCAATGACAGAGCAACTCGCTCATTGTTTGAATGGAGCCTTTGGCACTTTTCGTTAGAAGAGGTTTTGTGTACAGAGGATGAAAATTCAAGAAAATGTTTTTCGTAACCTCATTTTTTTTTTTGTATTTAGAGGCTTTCGTAAGTAGAGGGCCGACTGTACTTGCAAATTCAATCAGGTGTAACTACTGCAGTGAGCTTTTCTATTGCACACCAAACTAAATGACTTACTACTACCAATATACTCACTATCCACACGCTTCACCTCTTTTCCACACTCTCCATTGCTCTGGATTGTTGAGCCCAAGTACTTAAAATCCTCCACCTTCTTTACCTCTGCTCCCTGTCACCTCACCATTCCTCTGGGGTCCTTGTCGTTCACACACATGTATTCTGTTTTACTGAGGCTAACCTTCATTCCTCTTCTTTCCAGGACATACAGTGGTATGAAAAAGTATCTGAACCTTTTGGAATTTCTCAAAGTTCTGCATAAAATCACCATCAAATGTGATCTGATCTTGGCCAAACTCACACAGATAAAAAAACAGTGTGCTTTAACTAAAACCACCCAAACATTTATAGATTTTCATATTTTAATGAGGATAGCATGCAAACAATAACAGAAAAGGGAGGAATAAGTAACTGAAACATCACATTTAATATTTTGTGGCCCCCCCTTTGGCAGCAATAACTTCAACCAGACGCTTCCTGTAGCTGCAGATCAGTCTGGCACATCAATCAGGACTAATCTTGGCACATTCTTCTTTACAAAACTGCTGTAGTTCAGTCAGATTCCTGGGATGTCTGGCATGAATCGCTGTCTTCAGGTCATGCCACAGCATCTCAATGGGGTTCAAGTCTGAACTTTGACTTGGCCACTCCAGAACATGTATTTTGTTCTTCTGAAACCATTCTGAAGTTGATTTACTTCTGTGTTTTGGATCATGGTCTTGTTTCAGCATCCATCCTCTTTTTAGCTTCAACTGTCTGTCAGAAAATCTACTGCTACCTCTCCTAGACACTTCCATACCTCCACCGGTATGTCATTAGGACCAACTGCCTTTCCACTCTTCATCCTCTTCAATGTCTTCCTCACTTCAGCCTTACTAATCTTTGCTCCATCCTGGTCCTCAACAATCACCTGTTCTGCTCTTTTTTCTTTCTCATTTTCCTCATTCTTCAGCTCTTCAAAGTACTCTTTCCATCTTCCCAGCACATTTCTGTCATCAGTCAATACATTTCCCACCCTGTCCTTAAATCACTCTAACTTGCTGCACATCCTTCCCATCTCTATTTCTCTGCTGTGCCAACCTGTATAAATCATTTTCTCCATCCTTACTGTCCAACCAAGCATACCAAGTACTCTCCTACCTGTCTCGCTGATCACATTATCTGTAGTTGTCCAGTCATCTGGAAGCACTTCCTGACCTAAAGCCTGTTTCAACTCGTCCTTGAAGATATCACAACACTCTTCTTTTTTTCAGTTTCCAACACTTTGTCTTCTGCTTTGCCTTTGCTTTCTTCACCTTACTTACCATCAGCATCATTCTGCACACCACCATCCTATGCTGTTTGGCAACAGTCTCACATACTACTACTTTGCAGTCACTGACTTCCTTCAAATTACATCGCCTACACAAGATGTAGTCTACCTGTATGGTCCTATCTCCGCTTTTATAAGTCACCCTATGCTCCTCTCTCTTCTAGAAGAAAGTATTCACCACAGCCATTTCCATCCTTTTTGCAAAATTGATCAACATCTGTCCTGTGTTCCTGTCCTGGATACCAACCCTGCCCATCACTTCCTCGTCCCCACTGTTGCCAGCACCAACATGTCCATTGAAGTCTGCCCCAATGACCGCTCTTTCACCTCTGGGGGTACTCTGCATCACTTCATCTAACTCACTCCAGAATCTCTCCTCTTCTAGCTCACATCCTGCCTGTGGGGCATAAGCACCAACAACATTGAACATCACGCCTTCAATTTATAACTTGAGACTCATCACTCTGTCTGACTGTTTTCACTTCTAGAACATTCCTGACAAACCCCTCCGTCAAGATGACTCCTACTCCATTTCTCTTCCCATCCACCATGAAAAAACAGCTTAAACCCTGCTCCTAAACTTCTAGCCTTGCTACCTTTCCACCTGGTCTCCTGAACACACAGTATGCCCATCTTCCTCCTCTGCATCATGTCAGCCAGCTCTCTACCTTTTCCTGTCATAGTTCCAACATTCAAAGTCCCTACTCTCAGTCCTAAACTCATGCTTTCCCTCTTCTCTCTCTGGCAACGGATACGCCTCCCACCTCTCATTCTTCGACCAACAGTAGTCCAATTTCCATCAGCACCCTCTTGGTTAACAGCACTGATGGCGGTCGTTGTTAACCCAGGCCTCGACGAATCCGGTATGAAATTTGTCTTTACGGTTTGCATTTTGTATTCTGGCAAAAGTTTTACGCCGGAAGCCCTTCCTGTCATAACCATCTGCATTTATCTGGGCTTGGGACCGGCGTGAGGGCGGGCACTTGTTTGTGCCCCACCTCACCGCTGCAATTTATACGTACATGTGTGTATATAATATCAATAAATATATATTCAATGCTATAAATGCTTATAATAACAATTAAAATATTCAACACTTTCGTTTTCTCCATCAACAGTTAAATTGTGGAATGATATCCCACGAGGAACCAGAGGCAGCAATTCTGTAGTTTCATTTAGATCAGCGATTTGTCTAAAACCAAAATGTGCACCGGTATATTTTTCATACGGGAAAAAGAACTTACATATTTTACACACAAGATTAAGATATATGTCGACTTCACTTAATTATGATTTATTTATAATTAATGTAAAGGATGATGCACGCTGTCAGTGTGGCCACAAGTGTGAGAATGTCTTTCAATATTTTCTAGAATGTCCCTGATATAATTTTCAACGTGAACAAATGTTAAAAACTTTAGAGTACATTGTCCATCAAAGAGCACCAATCGATAGTAATCTCATTTTAAATGGACCAGAACCAGAATGTTTTCAAATGTGTACAAATATTTATTATATATAAATGATATTTATGAATATGAATTATGAATATTATTATTATAAATGATTCCTTTATTTCTTTTGTATATATCAGTGGTTCTTAACCTTGTTGGCGGGACTGAACCCCACCAGTTTCTTATGTTTATTCACCGAACCCTTCTTTATTGAAAAATAAAATATGATTTTTATTTTCAAATTCAAGACACAGATATGCGTTTTTACTGGGGCACCAAAATGAACTGTGCATTAACATCACTGTGTTCAAAGAACAAAACCAATACGATGCTTGAACTTCCCCCATCACAACTACTTACATTTTTATGTGAGGTGCGCGTCTGAGTGCGTGCACGCGCATCTGTGTTTGCGTGCGCGCGTCTGTATGTGTGTGTATTTCTTTTATGTACATCTTATGCATTATTTTTGAATGTTTAATCGTTATTATAAGCATTTATAGTATTGAATATGTATTTATTGATATTATATACACATATATATATATATATATATATGTATGTATACGTCAGTCTGCGGGGGTTGATCCAACTTCGCAAATCATGCAGCTAGGACGCTGACTAGCATCACGTTCCTTTATATATGTGAATCCATGTTGTACATATTCATTCTACCACTTTCTTTTTTGCTCAACATAGTATGGATTAAAACATTAAGAAAGAAATCACATGACGTACCATCACAACAATCACAAGTCGACAACTGAGCACACCAAATTTCCTGTAGCACAGATTGGCCAAGCAATGTAGCGTGATCACCTGCAGCCAATGATGGCCAAGCGGGGCGTGTCGTCATGAATATGAGTTGGGTGTGTGTTTTGACCTCCGCGGAACCCTGAGACTGACTCACCGAACCCCTAGGGTTCGATCGAACCCAGGTTAAGAACCACTGGTATATATCCTTCCCTTGTCAGTATCTTGCTGTATATTTTGTAATATAATTACTGTAACTACCTGGAGAGGGCTTTATTAAGTTGGATAACTTATGCCCAATCCATTTCATGTTTAAATAAAATATGCTTTAATCAATTAATCAACAATTAAACATTTAAAAACAAGATGTAAATAAAATATAAATACAGTATGCACTTGATTATTCACGGTTTTGCGCACACGGTTTGATTATTCATAGACTGCCAAGCAACTGACACGTCACTCAAATTCAGCCAATGGCTGTCCTCCTTCATGCGGATTGGTTGACATGATGTAACGCCCCTTTTTCCTCATTCGCGCACAAGTTTTCAATGAGCCTCTTTTTTTTTAGTGTGTTTTAATTAAATACCAGTTAAGCTGTATGATGCCACTCAAACGCTGCGTCTTCTTTGGCTAAGTGCTAGAAAAGGTAATGACGTTGGATGTCTCTTCTGAAGAAATAAGACTTTCTCCTAAAGAAACGACAGTTTCCTCTGAAGTGCCTGAAGAGAAACAATCATCTGAAAGCACTCTAGTACTAGTCTTTTTTCCAGTACAGTACCTAAGTTAATGTTTAGAATATTTGTGAGTGTGATTTTATGTTGTGTGGTGTAGCATGTTTATCGTTTTGTTTATCCAATTTATTACATTCATGTTCTTTTATGTTCTTTTTATTATGGTCTGTGTTTTGGGGTACTTAGATTTTGAGTCTTATTTCTTGAGTGGCATCATAGAGCTTAACTGGATAATATATTATACATACATACATACTGTGTATATATACAGTATATAGATAGATAGATCGATAAGTATGCTGTATAATGTTTATATATTTTATTACTAAATATCACAGTACAAATTTGAAAGTTTTTCTTAATCATTACTACTAGTATATTTTACTACATTAATACTGTATTAATGAGTAAGACTGTCTAGAGAATGTGTTTAAGAAGCATATTTTAGCGCATGTAATAGATACATAGTATTTTACTTCTGGTTGCTCAGTCACACATGTAATATGATACATGGGGTTTTACTTCTGGGTAGGATTATCTTCATTCGTGGGAGGGGCCAGAACCAAACTCCCACAAATATCGCACAAATGGTATTGCGTGAGAAGAAGACGACGACACATACATACGTGCGCGCATGCACGCACACAGATACACACACACACACACATACACACATATATATATAGATATAGATAGAGAGAGAGAGAGAAATCCATTGCTTGAAAGTATTACTGAGGGCAATCACCGAACAATGGATGGCATTGGATGGTCATTCTTCAAAACTGGATGGAAGAGAGGTGGAAACTGGGCAACTGGACTGAGAAGCTCTCAAAAGGCCTATAGCAACATTGATCCAGTTTTGTGAATTTTTGCTGAATGGTCATTATGTTTATTAGCAGTATAACAAATGCTCCACAAGTGTATCATCTGTGGGATTGTTGCAGGAAAACACAATCCTTTATTGGGCTTTGTTAAGATGTACCTTGAAGATTGAGAGGCCAAATTGAAAATGGTGCTGGGATCAGATGAGACCAAAATTGAACAATTCGGAGAATTGACATATAGTGTAGTGTACAGTATATAGCTGGTGGAAAGCCAATACCGTACAGCTTTCCATGTAAAAATCACCATGCCTACAGTAAAGCATGAGGGGGTAGCATCCTACTGTAAGTACAGTAAGGACTACAGCACTTGTCAAAAAAGAAATATGGGTGGGACTAAATACAGTATCATCCAGAAAGGCAGACAGTGTGACGTACTGTACTGAACTTTCAGCCAGACCCAGAAATGCAGGAGACAGTGTGAGATGACACAGAGCCCGTTTATTACTCAAAGAGGAGGCACTCAAGCAGTAGGCAAACAGGGTAAATACTGGTGACGAAGAGAAACACAATAAACATTAAACACTGGGAAACTAAGGTGCGGGAAACTGGTCGAGCGCGAAGCTGGAACCAGGAGCCAGAGAGAACACGGAAACAGAGATGTGATGAGAGACAATTTTCTGGCACCGAGGTGAATGCCCTGCTTGTCTTTATAGCGTAGTAGATTAGGGAGTGGGATCAGGTGTGTGTGTTGCAATCAGCCCACGTAGGTCAGCCAAGCCCCTTTGCTGGAGCCTGCAGTGTTGGAGAGAAACAAGAGCCACCACATTCAAAGTCCCCCCAAACACAGACCATAACAGAAAATTATCAATGAGAAGAAGGTTCACCCAATAAAATGACTGACCATGCAGTCGCTGAAGGAGAAAACCGTGAATGTCCTTGCATGGCCGACTCAGCTAGCTTTAAACCATGCTTAAAATCTGTGGAACTATTTGAAGATTGCAGTAAACCAATGATCGCTACAAAATGTGACTGAGCTTGAAGAGTTCCGTAAAGAAGTTCCGTGAAAAAAAGAGTGGGAAAGTACTGCAGTCTGGATGTGCAAAATTTGTAGAGAAATATTACAGCTTATTCATTTCTGTAATTAAATCGAAAGGGGAACTCACTGATTCAGGTTTTTTCCCTGAAATGCTGTTGTTATATCTTTTAGTTGGTTGATATACACTCAACAAAAATATAAATGCAACACTTGTTTTTGCTCCAATTTTTTATGAACTGAACTCAAATCTAAAACTTTTTTGACATACACAAAGGGCCTATTTCTCTCAAAGTGTTCAGAAATCTGTCAAAATCTGCGTTAGTGAGCACTTATTCTTTTGCTGAGATAATCCATCCATTTCATAGCTGTGGTATATTAAGATGGTGATTAGACAGCCTGAATATTGAACAGTGTGAATTAGGCTGACCACAATAAAAGGACACTAAAATGTGCAGTTTTATCAGCAAGAATAATGCTCCAGATATCGCAAATTTTGAGGAAGCATTAAATTAGTATACTGACTGCAGGAATGTCCACCAGAGCTGTTGGCCGTGAATTGAATGTCCATTTCTCTACCATACGCCTTCTCCAAAAGTGTTTCAAAGAATTTTGCAGTACAACCAGCCTGCTTCACAACTTCAGAACATGTGTAACCACACCAGCCGAGGACATCCACATCAAGCATTTTCACCTCCAAGACACCGCATTTCCTGGGCCATAAGATGCACCGGATTATAAGGCGCAATAACAATGAATGATGCTTGAGTCCTCTGCCCATACACAAGGTGCATTGGATTGTAAGGCACATTAAGCGAAACAAAACTCAGATAAGTCAAACTTGATTCAACTCTCACAATAATTTTCAACATTGTTCAGCTGTAACAATATAAAACAGTAAACTCAATTTTTTTAGTTCATTCCTCTTCCACAAATACATCAAATTCTTCATCTTTAGTGTCTTAGTTTATCAATTGCGTGAGTTGGACATAAAGCCTGGATTCCTATATTATTTTTATTATTATATATTATAATAATGATATAAAATATTATTTCATTATAAATTATTCCCTCATGTATGGAGTCAGATCAATAGAGATGGAGATTAGAAGTCTTCCTGCCTTCTGACCTTCTCTCAGCCACACCCCTTAAAGAGACAGCTCATTAGTATAGTATTGTGCTCATTACAAAACGGCGGTCATTCCTTTTAAGGAGCTGTATCAGTGTAACTTTAAATTCAAGAAGGTTAATCCGAGGTCACAGGAGGAAACCTGTAGCAGTGCTTTATCCCAGTATTTGGACATGAAGCCCAGATCCCTCTAACTTATGACCTGTTGACACCAATTGTCGAGTTGTCAGTTGGAGTTCTTTGATTAATCTATCGGAATGATGGCAAGCTCTGAATTAGTTTGCTTCATTTGGGTTTGACAGTGAGATGGAGTCACCAGGCTTCACTCACACATAAGACACACCAAATTAAAAGGCACACCGTCAGGGTTTTTTGAAGATTAAAGGCTTTTAAGTGCGCCTTATGGTCCAAAAAAATACGGTAATGCAGCTGGACTACTGTTGGTCAAAGAAGGAGAGGCGGGAGGCATGTCCGTTGGCGGAGAGAGAAGAGGAAAGGCATGAGTGTAGGACTGAGCGTAAGGACTTTGAATGTTGGAACTATGATAGGAAAAGGTAGAGAGATAGCTGACGTGATGCAGAGGAGGAAGGTGGACATACTGTGTGTTCAGGAGATTATCTAGAAAGGTAGCAAGGCTAGAAGCTTAGGAGCAGGGTTTAAGCTGTTTTATCATGGTGTGGATGGGAAGAGAATTGGAGTAGGAGTCATCTTGAAAAAGGGGTTTGTCAGGAATGTTCTAGAAGTGAAAAGAAGTCAGACAGTGATGAGTCTCAAGTGAGAAATTGAAGGCATGATGTTCAATGTTGTTAGTGCTTATGCCCCTCAAACAGGATGTGAGCTAGAAGAGAAAGAGAGATTCTGGAGTGAGTTAGATGAAGTGATGCAGAGTACCCCAGAGGTGAAAGAGTGGTCATTGGTGCAGACTTCAATGAACATGTTGGTGCAGGCAACAGAGGGGATGAGGAAGTGATGGGCAGGTTTGGTATCCAGGACAGGAACACAGAAGGACAGATGTTGATAGATTTTGCAAAAAGGATGGAAATGGCTGTGGTGAATACTTTCCTCCAGAAGAGACAGGAGTATAGGGTGGCATAAAAGTGGAGGTAGGAGCACACAGGTAGACTACATCATGTTTAGATGATGTAATTTGAAGGAAGTAGTAGTGGGTAAGAGTGTTGCCAGAGAGCATAGGATGGTGGTGTGCAGGATGACACTCGAACCCCCAACCTTTGGATCAGGGATCCAGCACCCTATACCACTAGACCACCAATTTTATTTATATTATATTATACAAATTTATATTTTGTACACGTATATGTACTGTAAATAAAACATTAAATGGCATCCCAGTTGAAAATTCACCCAGGAAGGGCTGGCTAATTTCTTGAAGTGTCTGTTTAGGAAGATTAAACAAAGTGGGCTGTGGGGTGGTGTGTAGGATGACGCTGATGGTGAGGAAGGTGAAGAAGCAAAGGCAGAGCAGAAGACAAAGTGGTGGAAGCTGAAAAAGGAAGCGTGTAGTGTTGTCTTCAAGGAGGAGTTGAAACAGGCTTTGGGTGGTCAGGAAGTGCTTCCAGATGACTGGACAACTACAGGTAATGTGATCAGGAAGAGAGGTAGGAGAGTACAATAGGCCCCCGTTATTCGGGGGGTTTGGTTCCGGCCCATCCCATGAATGAAAATAATCCGCGAGTTCTGTACCAGGAAGTAAAAACCTATGTATCACATTACATGCGTGAATGATCAACCGGAAGTTGATCAGAAGGTTCCTGAGAGAGGAACTGTGGTATTGCATGCGAAAGTCTGGAGTGGCAGACAAGTATGTTGGAGTGGTGCAGGACATGTATAAGAGATGTAAGACAGTGGTAAGGTGTGCTGTTGGTGTGACAGAAGAGTTCAAGGTGGAGGTGGGACTGCATCAAGGATCAGTTCTGATTCCCTTCTTGTTTGCTATGGTGATGGACAGACTGACAGACAAGGTTAGAGAAGAATCTCCATGGACTATGATGTTTGCAGATGACATTGTGATCTATAGTGAGAGCAGAGAACAAGTGGAGGAAAATCTAGAGAGGGGGAAGTATGTGCCAGAAAGGAGAAAAATCAAGGTTAAACCTCAGTAAGATGTGCGTGACGACCCCTGAAGGGAACAGCCGAAAGGAAAAAAAGAAAAAGGTTTGATATCTTGTTCATCAAACTGCCTACGGCAACTTTGTGTTGACCCCTACCTCTTTCTCTCTCTCTCTCTCTCTCTCTCTCTTTCACTCTCTCTCTCTCTCTCTCTCTCTCTCTCTCTCTCTTTCACTCTCTCTCTCTCTCTCTCTCTCTCTCTCTCTTTCACTCTCTCTCTCTCTCTCTCTCTCTCTCTCTCTCTCTCTCTCTCTCTCTCTCTCACTCTCTCTCTCTCTCTCTCTCTCTCTCTCTCTCTCTCTCTCTATACATATATATATATATATATATATATATATATACATATATATATATATATATATATATATATCTCTTCTTCTTTTCCTTTTTCTTTACAATTGATGTACACTCCAATGTCAAGGTCACTGATAGAATGGCTCAGTACGTGAGTAAGAAAGCGGTTGAACAGCACAGGAGCCAGGACACAACCTTGCTTGACTCCATTGGAGATTTTGAAGCAGTTTGATGGTTCGCCCTTTGAGAGTATTTCTCCTGTCATATCCTGGTGGAACAGTTTGGCTAACATTGGGAATTTTGGATGGCAGCCAAGCTTTCTGAGAATAGTCCAGAGAGCTTCTCTGTTGACCGTGTCAAATGCCTTGTCTATCATCTTCTTTTCCTTTTGGCTGTTCCCTGGTCGCCACAGCAAATCATCTGCCTCCATCTCACCCTACCCTCTTCTCTTACACTAACTACCTTCATGTCCTCCTTCACCACATCCATGAAGCTCTTTTTTAGCTTCCTTTAGGCCTTCTGCCTGGTAGTTCCAAGCTCAGCATTCTACTACCAATATATTCACTATCCTTCCTCTGTACATGTCCAAACCATCTAGCCTCTCTGACTTTGAAAACCTCTTACATGGGCTGTTACTCTGATGTACTCATTCCTGATCCTATCCATCCTCATTACTCCCAAAGAGAACCGCAACATTTTCATCTCTGCTACCTCCAGCTCTGCCTCCTGTCTTTATCTCAGAGCCACTATTTCTAAACCATATCTGTGGTGCTCTTTCTTGGCATGAAACCAAACTGTTGGTCACAAATGCTGATCTCTGCCCTTAGTCCAGCTTCCACTGTTCTTTCCCCTGCTCTGCCTCCTGTCTTTTCCTGAGTGCCACTGTTTCTAAATCAGACAACATCGCTGGCCTCATCACCGTCTTGTACACTTTTCCTTTCATTCTTGCCGATACTCTCCTATCACACATCACACTGGACACTTTTCCATTCATTCCAACCTGCCTGCACTCACTTCACCACTTCACCTACAGCCCCCTGTAGCCTCACTGTTCCTCTTGGGTCCTTCTCGTTCACACACATGTATTCTGTCTTACTGAGGCTAACCTTCATTCCTCTCCTTTCCAGGGCATACCTCCACTTCTCTAGATTTTCCTCCACTTGTTCTCTGCTCCGCCCTTAGTCTAGCTTCCACTATTCTTTCCCATAACTTCATCGTATGGCTCATCAACTTTAACCCTCTGTAGTTGCCACAACTCTGCACGTCTCTCTCGACTTCTCCATTTTTCCGGCATCTGCTCACTTTCTAAAACCTTGTTGAATATTCTTGTCAGAAAATCTACTGCTACCTCCCCTAGACACTTCCATACCTCCACCGGTATGTCATCAGGACCAACTGCCTTTCCACTCTTCATCCTCTTCAATGCCTTCCTCACTTCACCCTTTCTAATCTTTGCTGCTTCTTGGTCCTCAACGGTCACCCCTTCTACTCTTTTTTCTCTCATTTTCCTCATTCATCAGCTCTTCAAAGTACTCTTTCCATCTTCCCAGCACACTTCTGTCATCAGTCAATACATTTCCCTCTCTGTCCTTAATCACTCTAACTCACTGCACGTCCTTCCCATCTCTATTTCTCTGCTGTGCCAACCTGTATAAATAATTTTCTCCCTCCTTACTGTCCAACCTAGCATACAAGGCATCATACACCCTCTGTTTGGCCTTTGACACCACTACCTTCACCTTACGCTGTGTCTACCTGTACTCCTGTTTACTCTCTTTGGTCCTCTCAATGTCCCACTTCTTCTTAGCTAACCTCTTCCTTTGTACACACTCCTGCACTTCCTCATTCCACCACCAAGTCTCCTTATCTACTTTCCTTCCAGAGGACACACCAAGTACTCTCCTACCTGTCTCCCTGATCACATTGGCTGTGGTTGTCCAGTCATCTGGAAGCACTTCCTGACCTAAAGCCTGTTCAACTCCTTGAAGACAACACAACACTTCTTTTTCATCTTCCACCACTTTGTCTTCTGCTCTGCCTTTGCCTTTTTCACCTTCCTCACCATCAGCGTCATCCTGCACACCACCATCTTATGCTGTTTGGCAATACTCTCACCCGCTACTACTTTGCAGTCACTGACCTCCTTCAAATTACATTGCCTACACAAGATGTAGTCTACCTGTGTCTGTGTGCTCCTACGTCCACTTTCATAAGTCAGCCTATGCTCCTGTTTCTTCTGGAAGAAAGTATTCACCACAGCCATTTCCATCCTTTTTGCAAAATTGATCAACATCTGTTCTTCTGTAGGGAAGTGGTGGTCTAGTGGTATAAGGCGCCGGATCGCTGATCCAAAGGTTGGGGGTTCGAGTCCCACTCTCCACAAGGTTGTCACTGTCCCCCCCAATGCAGCTAACTGGGTTATCAAAGGCCGGCCATGTCTCTCACTGTCTATGGTGTGAGGCATGTAAAAGAACCATTGCTGACTTTCGACAAGAGTAGGCTGCAAAGCCGTCAGCGTGTTTCCGCCCTGCGATGGCCTGGCGAGCTGTCCAAGGTGAACTCTGCCCTCGCCCTGAGTTGGCTGGGATGGGCACCAGCCTCCCTGCGACCCTAATTAGGATGAAGCGGTTACAGAAAATGAACTGAACTGAACTGTTCTTCTGTGTTCCTCTCCTGGATACCAAACTTGCGCATCACTTCCTCGTCCCCTCTGTTGCCTGCACCAACATGTCCATTGAAGTCTGCACCAATGACCACTCTTTCACCTCTGGGGTACTCTGCATAACTTCATCTAACTCACTCCAGAATCTCTCCTTCTCTTCTAGTTTACATCCTGCCTGTGGGGCATAAGGACTAACAACATTGAACATCACACCTTCAATTTCTCACTTGAGACTCTTCACTCTGTCTGACACTCTTTTCACTTCTAGAACATTTCTGACAAACCCCTCCTTCAAAATGACTCCTACTCCAATTCTCTTCCCATCCACACCATGATAAAACAGCTTAAACCCTGCTCCTAAGCTTGTAGCCTTGCTACCTTTCCACCTGGTCTCCTGAACACACAGTATGTCCACCTTCCTCCTCTGCATCATGTTAGCCACCTCTCTATCTTTTCCTGTCATAGTTCCAACAATCAAAGTCCCTACTCTCAGTCCTAGACACATGGTTTTCCTCTTCTCTCTCTGCCTATGGGCACGCCTCCCACCTCTCCTTCTTCGACCAACAGTAGTCCAATTTCCATCAGCACCTTGTTGGTTAACAGCACTGATGGTGGTCATTTTTAACCCATGCCTTGACCAAACCGGTATGGAGGTAATATTGATGCTTTGCATATCAAATCTGGCACAGGTTTTACGTCGGATTCCCTTCCTAACACAACCCTCTGCATTTATCCAGGCTTGGGAATGGCGTGATGGATGGAGGACATTGGCTTGTGCCCCCCCTCACATAAGAAGAAACATTACGCCCTTGACTATTCGTGGTTTTGCAACTGCAGTTTGAGTATTTGCTGACCGCCGAGCAACTGGCACGTGATTCAAATTCAGCCAATGGCTGTCCTCCTTTCTCCTGATTGTATGAGCTGATGTCCCGCCCCTTTTTCCTCATTCGTGCACAAGTTGTCAATGAGGCTCTTTTTTTGTGTGTGTTTTAATTACCAGTTAAGCTCTATGATACCACTCAACTGCTGTACGTCTTTTCTGGCTAAGCGATAGAAAACACTGGATGGCTCTTCTGAAGAAATAAGACTTTCGCCTGAGAAATGACGGTTTTCTCTGAACTTTTGTATTAAAAGCTTTTTCAATTATTATTCCAGTACAGTCCCTAAGTTCATGTTTATGCGTGAGATTTTGTTCTGTAGCATGTTTAACAAACGATACCAAAAAGATAAACTTTATTACAATACTCTTCATGTCATTTCACATTGAACTTGGAGTGACGTCTCCAAGATGGCGCTGCATAGAGGGCGACATCGCGGAGTTCTCAGAGTCAAATTGTTTTTTTGTTCGTTTTAATTTGTCTAATTTGTTTTGTTTTGTACTACAGATATAAGATCGGAGTATCTTCGGAAGTGTATAACTAAGAACGCTCAACTGGGCTTCTTGTTAGCCAGGGTGCGGCTAGTACTGAGCTAATATGCTATGCTAATCGCACCTCAGCTAACAATAAGCCCAGGTGGAAAGGGGCTGAACGACAAATCCAGCGTTTGGGATTGCAGGGGATGAAGGCCGTGTCGCCGGCTGGTGCAATCACCTCGTCGGGTGTACTTTCCTTGAGCCATGTTTCACAGGAACATGGCAGATCCTCTGTGCTGCAATCTGAGCATGAAGCTCATCCATCTTGTTTCACAGCGATTGAACATTTTCAAGCAGTATGACCGAAAGTGCTAACCAAGCACCGAAGACTGAGAACTCATTAGCATTAGCATATTAGCTCAGTGCTAGCTGCATCTCGGCTAACAAGAAGCCCAGTTCAGCGTGCTTAGTTATTCATGCCCGAAGACACTCTGATCTTATAGCTGGAGTTGGGTCGAACGGTCATAGACGAACATAGTGCAAAACATGAACAAATAAAACAAATTAAAACGAACAAAGAAACAATTTGACTCTGAGAACTCCGCGACGTTGCCCTCTAGGCAGCGCCATCTTGGAGACGTCACTCCGAGTTCAATGTAAAAGAACATGAAGCGTAATAAAGTTTATCCTTTTGGTATCGTTTATTAAACATGCTACAGAACGTAAACATGCGCAAACATTAAATTAGGTAATGTTCTGGAATAATAATTGAAAAAAACTTTAATGCTAGTGCTTTACAAGAGTATCTGCTGTATAAAGTTTATATTTTATCATCAATAAATATAACAGTAAAAATTGAAGTTTTTCTTAATCATTACTACATTTTACTACATTAATACTGTATTAATGAGTAAGACTATCTATAGAATGTGTTTAAGAGCATATTTTAGCGCATGTAATAGATACATAGTATTTTACTTCTGGTTGCTCATTCGCGCATGTGACGTGATATATGGGGTTTTACTTCCGGGTACAGGACTCATTGACATTTTTGTTAATTGTAATTGTAGGAATAGATTTATTATACACTTTGTGCAAAAAGGAAAAACTGCAATTACTTTTTTTTTTAGAAAACTACATTTTACTTTCATAAAAATATCAAACTTATTGGCATGTTTAATTTTCATTCTCGCAGAGCATGTTGTTATTTTTTAGAGCCATTTTTAAATATTTAGAAGTGACAAATTACTATCATTGTTGTTGTTGTTGTTGTTGCATGTTTTACTTAATAATTTTATACCATATATACTGAATTAATTATATTATTAATATATTATGTTAATTAAAGATTATATTATTTAGTTCCTGTTAGAAAGGGGAGGTTGTTTTTTTTTAGGAGATTAAAAGAACGAGTAATATTTTGTGATACAAATGGTAGCATCGATAAGCTGGTGTTCACTGCTCTTTCAGTAAAGTAGGTTAATGTGGATTTCTTTGCACTCTTATGCACAGCTACTGAGGAGAAATGAGAAGGATGATCAACAGAAAGCAAAGAAGAGAAAAAAAATGACAGATGTACATTGTGAGTTGTGGGAAGAAATGCAGTGAGAAGTGTGTGTCTGTATGTGTGTGTGTGTGTGTGTGTGTGTGTGTGTATGACGCTCCGTTAAAAATGTTGCTGCTCTGCTTTCTCTTCTTCACAATTTGTGCAGTTGCAATGTATTATAATCAGAAAGTCAGAACATTTTAGGTTGCCTGTTAGTTCAGGACTATTTTGTTTGCTTTCGTAAACTGATCTCATATTCTGCATGCACACGATCACAGAATAATCTGCCTTCTAAACTACAGGAAATGCCTCGTACAAGAGACAGTAGTCAGATTCGTATTTTGAAAGTCAAATTGTGATTAGTGGACAAATATTTAGACAAAAAAGGGGTTGGACTCCATAGTAAAATTTAGTAGTTTTTAAAACTGAAAATCATTTCTCATCCATGTTTTGCTGGGTTTACACTGGGGCACAGTGTCTATGATCTTCATAATCTGAGAGAAGATGTAAGCGTAGGGGTTCATGAGGATCTTGAGGGAACGTGGTAGAATCATAAAGATTGTGGTAAAACTTACAGTTGTATAACCAACTGGACCTTTTGGACTGTAGTAAATTCCTCATACATATACACTATATATATGGTTTGTATTTTTATGGTTCCAGCCAAATGATGATGGGTTTCCCTTTAGGCCTGGTTCCCCTCAAGGGAATATCTTCCTTGCATTAGCTGAGGGAGTTTTTCCCTTGTCACAGTCGCTGCAGGTGAGGCTCATTAGGGAGATGTAGGGATTGTAGAAAATGTTTAAATTGTTTTGTACTTCACAAACTGCTACCTTTATGTGCTTTGCAATAATGTCAATTGTAAAAAGTGCTATACAAATAAAACTGAACTGAACAAAAATCCCTACAATGGTGTCTGTTGAGCTCAATTACACTGGACTACAATTGCCACATTTAAAAATTTAATTACATTGGTACCTTCACTTACGGATTTATTCTGTTCCATTCATTAGAAAAAACAAAAATTCCCATAGGAAATAATAACCAATTAATCAGTTCCAACCCACTCCCAAACTCATACAACCAGACACAAACACGTATATTTGACCTAATATATTTAAAATAAACCTGTAAAAAATACATATTTAATAATAATAATAATGATAATAATAATAATAAATATCGTATGTGACGTAATAAGTGCCCTGCTCCAATAAGCCCCCCCCACCCCAACGTTTTTGATCATAACTCTAATAACCGTCCATGTGAACTGGGGGAGTGAAAATCGTTGATCAAACTTACCAGTTTTATTCTATCATTCTCTGTAATGATGAAATGAGGCATTCACTACATGTAAAAGTGAGTTTCCACGGTATTTCAAGATCCCCTACCAATGGGGAATATCTATCATTTTCAGAAGTAACAACACATTTGATTGTTCCGTCATGCCTTAAAAAAACAGGAAAATATTTTGCTGTGTTCTCTAAGTAAATGTCCAACAACTGATGAACCATTAGAAACTGCTACAGCAAAACAATGGGATGCTCTAAATAAATGGAGCGATGAGACAGATATGGATCTATCAGAAAGTGATGAGTATTTTTCACCCGATTCTTCTGCGCACTAACTTCATAAATTTAAAGATGTTCCTAGCCATGTGCTTGTTTGTGTTGATTGGTTCAATGTGGCATGTGCTAAAGTTGACATTCATGTTGATTAGCTCGATTTTACATCAGGGGAAAATATTTAAAGGAACAGCACCGGGAGGGAAAATTAATAGTTCTTCCCCCCAAAAGAACTATATGGTTTTCTGTTTATTTTCAGCTTTCATGTAAGTAATTTGGTTGAGAAAGCATATGACAGGGTGCCGAGAGAGGAACTGTGGTATTGAATGAGGAAGTCTGGAGTGGCAGAGAAGTATGTTAGAGAAGTGCATGACATGTATGGGAGATGTAAGACAGTGGTGAGGTGTGCTGACTGTGTGACAGAAGAGAGTTCAAGGTGGAGGTAGGACTGCATCAAGGGTCAGCCCTGAGCTTCTTCTTGTTAGCTATGGTGATGGACAGGCTGACAGACGAGGCTAGACAGGAATCTCCATGGACTATGAAGTTTGCAGATGACATTGTGATCTGTAGTGAGAGCAGAGAACAAGTGCATGAAAATCTAGAGAGGTGGAGGTATGCCCTGGAAAAGAGGGGGATGAAGGTTAGCATCAGTAAGACAGAATACATGTGTGTGAATGAGAAGGATCCAAGAGGAATGGTGAGATTAAAGGGAGCAGAGATAAAGAAGGTGGAGGATTTTAAGTACCTCGGCTCAACAATCCAGAGCAATGGAGAGTGTGGAAAAGATGTGAAGAAGCGTGCGCAGGCAGGTTGGAATGGTTGGAGAAAAGTGTCCGGTGTGATGTGTGATCGGAGAGTATCGGCAAAATTTAGCATAAATTTGCATAGAGCAAATTTATACAGAAGTGTACAAGTGACGAGGCCAGCGATGTTGTATGGTCTAGAAACAGTGGCACTCAGGAAAAGACAGGAGACAGAGCTGGAGGTAGCAAAGATGAAAATGTTGAGGTTCTCTTTGGGAGTAACGAGGATGGATAGGATCAGGAATGAGCACATCAGAGGGATAGCACATGTAAGATGTTTTGAAGACAAAGTCAGGTGAAGGAGGACATGAAGGCAGTTGGTGTAAGAGAAGAAGATGCAGAGGATAGGTTGAGATGGATGCAGATGATTTGCTGTGGTGACCTCTGAAGGGAACAGGCGAAAGGAAAAGAAAAAGATGTAAGTAATTTGGTTGATACCACAAAATGAATAACACAGATACCAGTAAAACTTTTTTATTGTTCTGTTATTATTCATGTTTTCCACCTTGATGCTAATAAGCACTTACCGTTCCACTCCGCTGGTAATCATTTTAATAAGCGCCCACCCACTCTAATTTTTAAAGGCGCCCTGGGCGCTTATCACGTCGAATATGGTAGTAATAATAATAATGATAATAATAATAATAATAATAATAATAATAGATGTACATTAACATTAATAATAATTAATAATAAATAATAATAAAACAAGAATAAGCAATAAGTCAATTAACCCTTCAGCTCATTGACTGCGGCAAAGATGTCATGTGGGCAGGCAAGAGGTAGTGCGTAACAGAGGAGAAAAATTTTGTGCATGTGCAGGCTACAAATACCAGCAAGGAAAGGATCGTGGTGAGCTCCCACAAAGCCAGTGCTTCTCAAATAGCGGGGCTTATGCCGGGGTGCATATGACCCTGGGTAACATGCTTTTTTTGTCATACTGGAATAGAATTAAGTGTAATTGTGCATCGCCTACAGTAGGTGGCAGTGGCACTCACACTGTGTTCCGGAACACAGTGAGAGCACCACTGCCACCTACTGTTCAGGATGCGCAATTACACTAGTTGGTAGTGGCGGTCTATGGTGTAGGGAAAAAGCACTGAGCAAATGACATGAAGTGCAGTAAACACTATTTATAGTCGTGCGCTGGGCACTCAGGGGGTGTGAAATGTTTTTTTTCTCCTTCCTATAGTCAGCATCACAGAAAATAATTCAGAAGCTCTGCACAAGGCAGGAGCGTGGAGGAATCCACTCAGAAGAATACATTTCCCCAGAAGAAGCCATTTCTCCAGCAGAGCTTGTAAATCAAAATTTTGCTCGTTGGATGGGGCAGATTTTTTGGTGGGATCGAAGCTTGTTTCATGGAAAATTCATTATAAAAGACACTCGTAAGTCAAGGTACCACTGTATATCAAAAATTAGGCCAAGATCACCATAAAGCCACCAACAAATGAGCTTCCCTGGGACAGTTTATGCAGAAATTCTTTGGTTATGCAAAGTGATTGTTGCAGCAGCTGTAATGGTTGCTGGTCTCCAACTACCGTATTGTTTGGACCATCTTCTTCTTTTCCTTTCAGCTGTTCTCTTCAGGGGTCACCACAACGAATCATCTGCCTCCATCTTACCCTATCCTCTGCATCTTCTTGTATATAATAATAAATAAAATCTTAATGAGCTTGGAAATATGATTCCTTCAAGTTTCATCTCTTGAATGCACCCTACCCCCTTTTTATACCCCAATCATGAATGTGTCATCATAAATTGCAGACCACCTCATTTTTTTTTATTGTAGACTTCATGG
>CM045728.1:53449849-53532349 GCA_024760905.1 Plotosus lineatus
CTAACACTCTGTACACAAAACATTTTTATCAGCCACAATGTCCAAAATTATAGTTTGAAATAATAATTAAAAGAATAAATAAAAATATTCTGCGATGGCCTAGCGAGCTGTCCAGGGTTTGCCCAGAGTCGGCTGAGATGGGCGTCAGCCTCCCCGCGACCCTATTAAGGATTAAGTGGTTCAGAAAATGAATGTATGGAAAATTAAACCATTTACTCTCAGTGGAAATCTCTCTTGCACATAATTAGAGTAGTGTAATGAGAGAAAAAAGGAATGAAAAAAGCTCTTGCAGCCCTGATTTTGTGATCTTTAGATTATCATCGAAAAAATGTACTATGAGTTCACTTGGCTCACACGAGTACACAAATATAAAAATGTTACCAGGCAACAAATTCTTACTGTGAATTTCCATATAACACATAATATCAGCAATTAAGCTAGAGTGCATTTTTAGTATATTTAATTAAAATTTTTTTTTTTAATATTTTTACTTTTCAGTATATGAACAGAAATGATTCGGTCAAAAAAGTTTCTTTGGATCACCTTTGGTAAGGAAAAATATAAATCAATATACATATGATGACGCAATGTATTCTGTGATAACTAACTTGGATTTTGTTTTCATTGAAGCTTTTTGTGTAACCACAGCAAGTTGTGAAGAGTTTTTAATAAAAATTGGAGAAGATGTAAAAATGGAGTGTAATGGTTTTGATTCAAAATTGGACGTAGACTGGAAACAAAACAATGTACTGCTTCTAAGCGCAAACAAAGCAGGAAGAATGCGTAAAGGTATGAAAAGCTCCATTTAAGTTTTAAGTTTATAATCACAACATTAATAGATCCAACATTCAGCATTGAATATAGATTGTTAAGGAATACTGGTGATATATATATATATATATATATATATATATATATATATATATATATATATATATATATATATGTTCTTCTGTTTTCTGTCGTTCTGTAATGATGTGAACTGGCTGTCTTTTTTAAAGGTTCATCAGATACTGTTCAAAGAGCACGGATAGAAAACAATGCGTTGAAAATCACCTCGGTGAAGAGCAGCGATGCTGGTGAATATAGATGCCAAAGCAGCAACCCCAAAACAGCTGCACACAAGCTGTATGTCATGTCAGGTAAGAAGAACCATGCGCGGTCCTTTAATAAATAACCATCAGATGCTAAACTGACAGTTGTAAAAAAATATCAAGAAATAATATACCTGGATTATAACTCAGGTTAAAGTTTAACTATTTGGCCAGAAATATACTCTTTTAATTGTAGTCAAAAATTTAGAATTTAGTTAATTATGCTTTCATATGAAATCTACTTATTATTATCTATAAGTGTTTATTTTGGTTGTTAATATTTTTAATCTTCACCATTTAAAACACCCCAAAACTTGACTAATACTGGTGTACTTTAAGGGTTCAAATAAATACAGTGGTATATAATAATAATAATATATGGTTAAAGAAACTGGTTTACTGTAGAGGAATTAAATATTATTCAGTCTCTATAACACCAAAGCAAAAATGCCATAATCTTTTACAAATTAAACTTAGAGGTGTTATTGTACTTCCTGTCCCTGTAGCTACAACCAACAACTCTGCCTGACAATTTCTGTTTCCTCCTTCTTGCTTTTCGTCTGTTCTCTCAGCCCATGCAAACCCTTCTTCAGTGCTGTACCTCGGTGAAACAAAGCTGAACTGTGATGTTGGCAGCTTTCCGGGAACGGTTCAGTGGCTGACACCAGACTCCAAGCCATATAGCAAGAGTGGTAAGGAAGTGCATGTGGAAAAGGTATCCTCACAAATGGCTGGAGACTGGATCTGCAGTGTCAGAAAAAATGAGAAGTCACCGGCAGTGGAGATAAAGGTGCAGCTTAAAGTTGTTGGTATGTTTCCTCAAAAGCATTAACTTCTGATGGATATTTAATATCATGAATGTTTTAATCCCAGTTAAATCAGATAATACATTTTAGGAACTGTTGAAACTTGCATGTATTATATAATGGCTGTTGATTTTGATTGTTCAACCACCTATTTACTCACATCAGGTCCTCTGAGCACCACAAAGGAAGTTAATGCTTCTGAAGGAAGCGATGCACAGCTCCTATGTTTTCTACCAACTGCATGCACAAAAACTATAACCGGGGGCTCGTGGAGCCGTGTCACCCCCCAAGCCATCAGCTTGCTCACATTAGTAAATAAACAGAATGCTGTTCAATGGGAAAGCACCAATGCCACTACTAAAAAGATGTCCTTCAGTAACCAGGGGCTGAATCAATACTTCAATCTGACACTGGAAAAGGTGAAATTTAAAACTGTATATTACTTTTCTTTTGCATTTTACTTGATTTAAAAACATTCTGGTGTTTTTTTCCCTCTCAGCATATATGCAGTTCAATCGTTTTAGGCACCCTTTTTATGTATAAACTTTGTTCTAATTTTTTATTTGAAGTTCTGCAATATTTAAAGAAGATTTTAGATTTCCAGGAATTAACTTTCCAGAAAAAAGTTGTTTTGTCTCAGTAAGGAAGGATTATGTACCAAAAAGACCTCTTTTGAGACAAACATAATGAAAGCTACTGGGTTTGCTGCAAAAACTAAGAAGCAAGTGCAACAGTTTTCATGTATCCAATCATTCATTTTCTGAACCGCTTCAACCTAATTAGGGTCTCGGGGAGGCTGGCGACCATCTCGGCCAACTCTGGGTGAGGGCAGAATACACCCTGGACAGCTCATCAGGCCATCGCAGGGCAGAAACACGCTGATAGCTATGCAGCCTACTCTGACAAAAGTCAGCATTGGCTCTTTTACATGCCTCTCACCATAGGCAGTGGGGGATATGTTCAGCCTTTGATCACCTAGTTAGCTGCACTGGGGGACAGTGAAAACCCGTTGAGAGTGGGGCTTGAACCCCCAAACTTGGGATCAGTGATCCAGCACCTTACCACAAGACCACCACTGCCTGTTTTCATGTAGAAACATTTAATTTCTTTATTTCTAAAGGAATCTCAGAAGTGTATCTCAAACTTTTTTACAGGCCTTTCAATGTTATAGTATGAGTTTATAATTGTTTTCAATATTGTCAGGTGAAAATTGATGATGCTGGCGAGTATGAATGTAAACTGGAGTTTGGAGATGGGCAGTTTCTGAGTACTAGACTGAACTTGATGGTTGAGAAAAAGAATGCTGATGATTCTGGTAAGCACAATGTCTAACGTTATCTATCTATATTGCAAATTCATAGAAATTACCAGTTATATAAATACATACAAACAAAACCAGGACTTGGTTAAGCTTTGGAGCATGGCTAGTGGCCTTATCCATACTTTCAACTTCAATTAGAAAAATTAAATCGATTCAAATTATTTTTATGATTTTTTACATGGGCAGCCAGGATGTTAATATAACTGTCCCACAGCAAGAAGGCTCGATTCCCGAGTTTGATTCCCGGCCTCGGGCATTCTTTCCATGCTTGTGTTGATATCCCTCAAGCACTCTGGATGCCTCCCACAGTCCAAAGACATGCACATTAGGCTAACGACTGTCATTCCAACCCCAATGACCACAGTCTGATTAAGCTGTTCAGAAAATGACTGAGAATATGAACAAATGTGATTGTGCACAAGATTAAACTGTGTATCTTCATAAAATTTTAATTTAGCAATATATCAGAACAAATCGGCCAGTGGTGGCTTAGTGGATAAGGCAAGGGGTTGCTGATCTGAAGGTCAGCAATTCAATCCCCATGGTCACCACTGTTGGGCTTTTGGGCAAGGCCCTTAATCTTCAATTGCTCAGTTGTATAAAAAACAAATTGTAAGTTGCTCTGGATAAGAGCGTCGTTCAAATGCGGTAAATCTAAATGTAAAGTGGCCCAGTAATGTACAAGCACTTTGGTGTGTGTGTGTGTGTGTGTGTGTGTGTGTGTGTGTGTGTGTGTGTGTGTGTGTGTGTGTGTGTGATCTAATGATCTACTTCTATCATATATGTTCTGAAGACTATACAACACCAAACCCAATGAATAAATCGACTTGGGGTCTTCCGTTGTGGGTCTGGATTGCTATCTCAGTGTCTTTACTTGTCCTGATTGTCCTTACTGTCATCATTGTACTGATTCACTGTAGGAACAAACGGATTAAGGTGAGTGTGTATGTGTGTGTGTGTGTGTAAATGAAGTGAGTGATAAAATATAATACAGATACGTAAACAGTGGCTCATGCAGCTTTTACTTCCTCAGAGGAAGGTGAAAAAAATGGCTTTGCGGAAATCAATGGCACCCAAGAATTACTGCAAGTGTAACAGGTAGCGTTACTTTCCTTCTATGTACAGTAGAAACAAAAAATATACAGTATATTACCAGATAAATAAACTATGTATTATAATTCAGCCCCAGTTTTTATAAAACAGTAGCTATAACTCTAATAAATATGATTGATATTAGCTGTTCTATGATTTATATGATTTTGTATTTAAAAGATATAAATATAAACTATAAATATTACCACCTCTACAATGTTTGTTTCTCAAAAGGACTGTGAGGCAGCCCCATACAGGGAAAAAGGAGCGGCCTCCTCCTCTTCCCAGACACCACTACAGCGCTTTAAATGAATAAATGAGTAACAGTATAAAGGAGTAATAAAAATCATACAGTCAATAAAGTCATAGCTTGAATATTTTTATGAATATGAATAATATGGAAACATTTTAATGACCACGAATAAGCAATTATTTTCTTGTGTCTGTATTTATGTATAATATCCTTTCCTGAAAATATTTTTCTGATTTTTTTGTACATTTAGAGGAATTTTATGTTTTGCTTAATCTGATTGTCTCTATGTGCAAGAACTTTTACTTTAATTAAAGATGAAAATAAAACTTGTGTTTATGCAACTGTGTGTTGTTTCTGTGTTTTGTTACCATTGCACCCTTGTGAAGTCGCAGCATTTCCCTCTTGTAATGGTACAGATGGTGTTAGAGCTGCACAGGTGGCCGTAAACACACACAGAGATAAGTGATACCACTACACGTGTTATTGGGTTGGAAAGAAACCATAGTAGTACTGTGCACTAAAAATGAACAAGTGTAAGGATCTGAGAGACTTTAACAAGGGCAACAGTGTGATGGCTGAAAAACTGGGTTCGTTTAGCCCCAAAACAGAAGGTCTTATGCAGTGGTCCTACCAAAGGTGTTCAAAATAAGGATAACCAACTTTACTGTCATGTATGCCCAAGGCATATGTGTATGCGGAGGCTAGTAAGGTGATTACATTTGGTTTGATTCCACAGAGGAGCTAATGTAGCACAAAATACCGGAACTTTTAATCCTGGCTATGATAGAAAGGTGTAGGCCCCTCGATGTCAATGTTATCTGATCAGTGTATGTTCATTAACTATTTAAAATTGTATTCAGTTATATGCCGTGATACTCAATCGACGGATTTCAATGTTGTCAAACAGTAGTCACGTGACTAATGTGCTCGCGCAGATTGAATGCAAAAACTTTTCCGGTCTTGTTGTTTATCGATGTTACCGCTATTGGTTGATCATCAGGGTTTTCTTGTGTTTTGTCTTGTATGTTGTCTGTTAGAGGTAGAATTCCGGACATCCCATCTACTTCTAACTGTCTTTTATCAGGGGCTTCATGATTTATGTCTCATTTGCGCTTTCTTTCATTCCTGTAAAAGCAGCGCAGGATTTTTTAAAAATATTTTACTATGAGTCTCTTAAATAACAAACATGCAAGAACTAAAATTTGTGCATTTTTTTCTTTTTTAGTTTAAAAAGGGTAATAATTAAATTTATAACAACTAATGGTTGATATATAATACAGGGATCACTCACTTTCTGCGGTTTATTGGGACTGAGATCCCCACGCGACCATCGAAATCCTCGAAGTAGGATGACCTCCCAACCCCTCCCCACTCTGACGTATACGTACATGTATATGTGTATATAATATCAATAAATACATTTTCAATGCTACAAATGCTTATAATAATAATTAAACATTAAACAATAACATAAGATGTAAATAGAATATAAATACACACACATGTAGATGGTATTGCATGAGAAGAAGATGCCACACATACATATGCACGCGCAGGTGCACAGATGCAACAATGGAACTAGTTTTACTGGGAGATTTTGTTTTGTTTTTTGTTTTGTATTTGTTTAGGGTTTTTTGCATAATTGGAATTGTTTTTGTAGCATTTTCCTTAACTTTTCCCCCTATTCTTACTTAATTTCCTTATTTTTGAATTAGATGAATATTCAGTTCATCAGTTCATTTTCTGTAACCGCTTAATCCTAATTTGGGTCGCGGGGAGGCTGGTACTCATCCCAGCCAACTTCGGGCGAGGGCCGAGTACACCTTGGACAGCTCGCCAGGCCATCGCAGGGCAGAAACACGCCAATGGCTTTGCAGCCTACTCTTTACGAAAGTCAGCAATGGTTCTTTTACATGCCTCACACCATAGACAGTGAGAGACATGGCCGGCCTTTGATAACCCAGTTAGCTGCACTGGGGGGCAACCTTGTGGAGAGTGGGGCTTGAACCCCCAACCTTTGGATCAGCGCCCTATACCACTAGACCACCACTGCCCCCTAGATGAATATTTATTATTATTATTTTTTTAAAAACCGCGATACACCAAAGCTGCATGAATTGAAGCGCAAAGTAGCGAGGGATCCCTGTTTATGATGTAATAATTCAGTAGTAGCATGTCAGTATGATGGTATGGTGAGGGGGGATTTACATGAGAGGAAATATGTAATTAAAATCTGTAGGATTTTGGATTAGAAACCAGCATTTTTATTTCGACCTAAAACATTTTACGATTCTCTTTGGACAAGAATTGGCATTTATCTTTCGATTTTTTTCTGCGAGCTGGAACTGTCTTGGAACAGTCCGGGGTTGTTTTCGTTTCTATTTGTGCAGTCAACAACACAACATGAAGGCATGATGGCATATTTTTATACACAAATGTGCGCACACATATTTAATTAAGCAAGCATATGTCACGTGAAATCCATCTATAGTGCTACTAATAAGAAATGTATATATTTAATACAGTTAGACATGTTAGTCTATATGCAATTGTGAGGAGACAAAAATGACAGGTGGAGAGAACACACGCCTTTACTGACCTTCTGCGTGGCATCAACTGGCATATATAATGTAAGATGTTTCTTGATGTTTAATATGGCCTAATGCTAGATTATCTTACGTGACCTGAATGACGTGTTTACATTAATAACAATAATAACATTACTACTCTGTGGTTAGCAGGTCGTCCTCATAGCAAGAAGGTCCTGGGTTTGATTCCCAGTTCAGCTGTTTCTGTGTGGAGTTTTCATGTTCTCCCTGTACTTACGTGGGTTTCCTCAGGGTACCCCGGTTTCCTCCCACAGTCCAAAAACATGCACAGTAGCCAGGTTAATTGGCTTTTCCAAATCACCCATAGGTGTGAGTGGGATTATGAATGGTTGTGCGAGTGTTGGCCCTGCGATGGCCTGACAAGGTGTCCATGGTGTACTCCACCCTCACTCAGAGATGGCTGAGATGGGCGCCAGACTCCTGGTGACCCTAATTAAGATTAAGCGGTTCAGAGAATGAATGAACATTACTACTGTCATGACATTAGTTAATATTTCAAATTCAAATTTAAAAATGTAACACTTCAGAGTCCTCTTCGTGTTAGACATACTGCATTGGAAAGTTTTTGTCGGTGTAAATGTATCGCGTACTGTAATGTTAGTTTGCTTTAGTACAATTTCTCTAAGCGCTCCAATGCCAAGTAATAATAACTACATAAACAACACAGTTCATGAGAAAGGTAATAACTTACTAGGACTGATTGCACACTTGTGGACTACAGCTAGATAAACAGATAGACAGTCAGACAGACCCACAGACACACAGACAGACAAAATTTCCCCCGGAACAAAATTTGTTGTGTCAAAGTACTTTCCACATTGCTCAAGCGAACGGTACCAAAAATATATTTTAAAAATATTTGATGTAATGCTACATATGACCCACATAGCTGTGTGTTCTTGTTTTGACTGGAATAGTAAACATGTTTAAAAAAATAAATGGTCCCAAAACTGTCAGGTGCATTGTTCTTATATGTAAACAGAATGAACACATCAGCAAAACTACACAGAGAACCAGTTTATGGAGAAACACAAGGTTTGCAAGAATGACTTCCAATCATCGTAGATGCGCATACAACACAAACACATTATAAGAAAAGAAATTATTGAAGTGATATGAGAGAGACAGAGAGAGAGAGAGAGAGAGAGAGAGCGCTTAGAATCTCAGTGCTCACACATCACCTGGATGTGTTGAGTAAGTGGTCTTATTGGGAGGAGAGAACTTTGAGAGCAGATGTATAGAGATGGTGGCAATGCAGCTGAACCCAGCACTCTACATTCGTAGAGCAGACAGATGACAGCATTATTTCCTGTATTGTGTGTGCTGCTCTATTAGACAACATTAATGTCAGTGTAGTTCTGTGAGGCTCAGCGGAAGGAATAACCCGGTCTTGTTAACATTGTAAGTACTTTTCTTTATTCCCCTAATATTTAGTTTTTAACTTCAATTTAGATCATTATAAAGTTTGGGTTACACTTGCACTTGGCTCTCAGTAAGAAAGGTTCAAGTCCCTGATAATCTTAAAATAGCTGAGACAGTTTAAATGTTCTCACTATAAATCTTTTACTTTGTAGGAATTGTATATTGAATAAATGATTAATCTGTGATTACTCCTACCCAATCAATCACCACCCACTCAAACAATAAACACCATCATATGTGTGTTTGATGCGTATGTACTTGGGATGTCATACTGTGTTTTCTGGCTATAATAATAATAATAATGATAATAATAATAATAATAATAATAATAATAATAATAATAAGGCGAAGAAGAAGAATACATTGAAAGTATATCAAGAGTCTTGAACATAGTTGTGGATTCTGTCTGAAAACACTTTAGGCCTCAACAGAAGGTAAATATTCGTGGTGAGAAATGTATATGGGTGTATCGGGTTGAGGCTGTTTAATGTTATATAGTACAGTATAGCTAATTATGTGGGACTTTAAGATATAAAGAACAAATGTCTTGCTGTTTCTTTTTTCTTTTTTTTTTTTTGGATTGAAAAATATGATCTTAACTGTGTTACATTCACAGTAAGAGAACAAGCTACAGAGCCAGGCCAATAAATTGTTTTTTTTTTTTTCTGCTGTGAAAATTATATGGACAACTTACAGGTGGTTTAATCAGACTTGTGACATTCCAAACAAATCTTATTATTAATATTAAAATCCAAATGACAATGAATGCAGCCTTTTGCATTATCTGAAATGTAGGTATTAGTACAAATATAAAACAGTAATATGTATATGTGACCCATCTCCACAAAACGAGCTTAATGCACTAAACAGACTTTTTAACTTATGTACTTATATAAGCACGAGACGTTCTTAGGTTTAAAATCAGACAACATATATTGAAAATATCCAATTGAGGAAATGTCAATTTCCTCAAAAATCAGTTTTGTTACATTTTTTGGTGATGGGTCACTGTTAGGATCTATGACAGCCCTAGTCTCCCGGATCAGTTCCCCGTGTTCACCCAGCGCGCTGGAGTGATCAGCAAAGAAAGCACAGTTACCAATAGAATTGGTGTTCAAGTGTTTATTCACAGATCACCAAAGAATGCCAACAAGTACAGGAGTATATACTATACACCTAAACGGAGAACTTAAATCAAGCTGGCACATAACTGTTAGACATCAGGTCATTGTGGCCCAGGTCATGTTGTTAAATTTATGCCTGTTGAAATGGCGCAATATGCAATGTGCAAGATTATGATAAAAGGAAAAATGGAATGTTCTAGTCTGGTTTATGTCTGGCCCCAAAAGAGGTAAAAAGATCTTGCAGTATCTTGCAGTATCTCTTCCTCTTTAACTCAGAATGTTCCAAGAACATCAGAACCCATGAGAATGAGAAGAAGGGAAGCACTACCTTTCCCAGGGTTCCCCTGAATAAACCTACAGGAACCTTATTATTGAGATTGGTACAGGCAGTAAAAGGTGAATAAAATGAACACAGATGAATACATGTATAAATGGATACAAATATACTGTAGTGTCAATGACATTAGATAGCTGCCTATGATAGTAGGCACTTAGGTAGAGTACAAAATAACACAAAATCCCTTTCAGTCACATATATGATAGCAGTAAGAATCAGTTTGTTTACATGTCTTTGTGTTTAATTTTACTATAGACATGAATATTGAAAAAGGTTAATTTTGTAATGGTTAGTGAGCACGTGGTTACACTTACCCCCTTTTGTCACTGTACATACACGTTATTGTTAAGTCATACAGTTTGTATAGACTACATATATTAGTTCCTAGTCCATTATAATATAAAGTACTCCTGGGACGTATGCCTGGAAATTATTCCAATTTTTCCCGAGGCAATCTAACAAATATTCCTTATTTTTTAATTTGACTATGTATGTATGGTTACACAGTCGATCCCAGATTACACACGACGCAAATATGACGACTTTTGTCAAGTAGGCTATCATAAATAAAAGGCAGCTTGTGTCTTAAATTATAATTCAATTTCCTAATAATGCCATCCTGTTTTTCTGAAGTCAGTTCTTACGGGTTTCTCATATATCATTTCAGGAAGGTTTTCGTGATCAGTGTTTGCCATGGCATGCACACTAAAGATCCACATGTATGTGCTTCTGTATTTCTATAAAGTTGCTTTGACATTATCAGAACTGATAAAAGAGAGAAATAGAAGAAATAACAGAATACAGGGTGGGGTCACACAACAAATGGAACAAACCAAAACAGAGTTTCGATGTTGACCTAACAGTGTAGCACACCACACAACATCTGGGCAAGTCTATGATGGCCATTCAATTCTCACACTGAAAGCCTCACAGGGGAAAGATGGTTCATCATCATTTTCTGTACCCGCTTAATCCTAACTAGGGTCGCGGGGAGGCTGGCGCCCATCCCAACCAACTCTGGGCGAGGGCAGAGTACACCCTAGACAGCTCGCCAGGCCATCGCAGGGCGGAAACACGCCGACGGCTTTGCAGCCTACTCTTGTCGAAAGTCAGCAATGGTTCTTTTACATGCCTCACACCATAGACAGTGAGAGACATGGCCGGCCTTTGATAACCCAGTTAGCTGCACTGGGGAGGACAGTGACAACCTTGTAGAGAGTGGGACTCGAACCCCGAACCTTTGGATCAGCGATCCAGCGCCCTATACCACTAGACCACCACTGCCCGGGAAAGATGGTATTTAAATAATTTTTTTAACATAGTCATGCTATCTTCAGTAGGCTTTGTCCACCGATGTTCTTGCATTGCTATAGGAGGAAGGATGCTTCTTGTGCCTCTAAATATGTCTCCATGCCAATGATGAGACCCAAAACATTTTTAGTTTCTCTTGTACACTATTCCTGTTGCTGTTCGATTTCGACGAGCATAAAACAGTTGATGAGTTCTGACTGAATCGAAGGCATCTCTCACAAGATTTCAAGTTGTGCATGAAAAAAACAGGCATTTGAAACTCAGGTTTAAACTACTGGCCATTTCAATCATAATACATCAATAAAAATAACAAAATGTCTGTTGTTAACGTGAATGTTGTTCAGTCATTGTATATCTATATTCTATATCTTAGATTTCAGTTATCCATAAAATAAATAACTTGATGCAACTGGTTTCTGATCAAATACACTGCAGTTTATTTGCAGCATTTTAAAGCGCAAATTACAGAGCAGTTAGGATGAGCTATGTGCACACGCTGCCACCTCACTTTTACAGTTTAGTCAGTTTTTATCACGATTCAATTGATGAACCAACTGGCACGCTAGTATCTAAACTACAATTAATCTAGTCATTCATCATTCATTTTCTGAACCATTTAATCCTAATTAGGGTTATGGGGAGGCTGGTGCCCATCTCAGCCAACTCTGGGCGAGGGCAGAGAACACCCTGGACAGCTCGCCAGGGCATAGCAGGGCAGGAATATGACGCTTACGCAGCTACTCTTGACAAAAGTCAGCACTGGTCTTTGACATGCTTTTCACCATCGACAGTGAGAGACATGGCCGGCCTTTGATAACGTGGTTCGCTGCACTGGGGGGACAGCAGTGACAACCACTGACAGTTTGAACACCGAACTTTAGGAGCAGCAATCCAGCACCTTACCACCGGGCCACCACTGCCCCCTAATTCATCTAGTGTGCAGTTAGTCTTCTGTATTATATGTCTAGAATTTAAAATACTGTATAATAAAAAGTAATTTAATGTACCTATTGAAATCTTGAGTCTAATGCATCATAGAATTGACGTGGCCAAAAAAACAAAACAAAAAAAAAACCCAGAAATGAAATGAAGATGTATAAAAGCAAGAGGGAGAGAGATTTCCTTTTGAATTTTTCCCTTTCTCAGGAGTCGCCACAGTGAATGATTTGCACGTTTGATTTGGTATAGGTTTTTATGTCGCCTGCCCTTCCTGACACAACCCTTTAGCAAGGGACAGAAACACGCTGACGGCTTTGCAGTAGTATATAAGCAAGAGGGATTCATGTAAAATGGAAAAAAACAGAATGAACTAATGAAAGACATGCATATAAACAAGTGGGAACAAGATGGAGTAAAGCTATGAGCCAAAGAAAGGCACTTAAAAACATGGACTAAAGTTAAAAGGACAAACGTACAATGGCTTAAAATAAAATGTACTCGAGAAAGATAAACTAAAGAAATGGAGATTAACACGGGCGGGACTAATAAAAAACAGTTAAAAGTATATAAGACTTAAAGCAGCACCTACAAATGCAGGAAGGTTAAAAGCAAGATAATGGACAGAAAAACTCTAGACGTGCAGGTCAATGGACTAAATCATAAAAGATAGCTCATTCATTCATTCATTCATTCATTCATTCATTCAGCTAAAGTATTCAAAGCACAGTGGACGTGCGACAAGAACATATCTCTAGTGGGATCTCAGTTCATTACTTAAATAAGAATCCGAGTATTGATTATTCATTAAATTCGATCATTAAATATTTATATTTTTGTTAACATTCTCAGTATTTTATATGGTGATTTGGCCATGTGTCATACATGATACACTGGTACTTTGGTGCATACACAGATACCTGTGTGTGTGTGTGTGTGTGTGTGTGTGTGTGTGTGTGTGTGTGTGTGTGTATGTATGTATGTATCTATCTATCTATCTATCTATCTGTCTGTCTGTCTGTCTGTCTGTCTGTCTGTCTGTTATGATGTTGCTTTAAAAATTAAATTCTTCACTGTCAATATCTGATTTCGGCTGCACTAAGTTAATGCCTGTGATGTAGCTATGCACTGCAGCATAATTTTTTTCATGATGTTTGTTAACATGCGCTTTTATGATCTTTCATTACTTTAAAAAACTTAAAAGCTACAACTGCATTTCTGCTTAGAACAAAACTAATTTAATTTATATGTTCGATTACGTTATAGATGTTGTGTAGTGTATTACTGTGTATTTAAATGACAAGACTAGATGCTGTGTCTGATGATAAATATTTCAGTGGTCTTGTTGTTATAATTAAAAACAAACCTTTTAGTTGCCTTGTGCCATTATGTTTACTGTGCTCAAATAAAATTATCCAGCAAAAAACAACAGGAATCAAGTTGAAAGTGAATTAAAGCAATGCTCTTTTTGTACTGTATGCCGTATACTCATATGTAACTAGGATTACTTTTCATAGTGAGACTAGGATTCCCTTTTTCATACGATGTGTCATACACACATTTCTATCCTTTTCACTGTAACCCAAGCAAACACATACCACCCATTTTCTTTACGTGTGTTCCTATACTCCCATATTCTCTTTCTTAGTTTTCTCAATCTGTTGTAGTTCTATGGTTAACAGAGGATAAAATGTCATTTTGTTGAAATTGGTGAAAGGAATGGGGTAAAGAAAGATCTTTTATGCTTTAGCCTAGTCTATAACGCAGTAGGAGAGCAAGAAGGTAGTTTTGGTGAAACAAAATAAAAAAAACAAAACAAACAAAAAACAATAACAGTAATGAGAAGGTCATTGACCACGATCCTTGATTCATGCCCCATAGGATTGACTTCAGCAAACAATGAATATACTGTACAATATAATCCATCTCTTACACTACTATAAATGGTTTGTACTGTCATGGCCCGCTTATCTCTTCAGACATTTTAGACTCTTTCTGGTTTTCTTTGAAGGAGTGCTTGTTTCAGGTGCAGCTATGAAGGCAGTTACACCAGCTGACTGGGTTTCCTTTAAAGAACTCACAAGACCAGTGAAATTCATTGTACAACTAAGACTTAAATCAACATATTACATGTTTCTTTCCAATGAATACTTGATTTATAATTTCTTAATGTCATATTTTCTATAGCTGAAATCAACTCAACTGTATTTATCAGTAAGTTTTATTAGATGGGCCTTTGTGGTAATCAGTCATTTGCTGGTAGAAATATCAACTTTTATACCATCCAAGCTAAAGAAACTGTATTTAAGGGTTTATAAAAATAGTGGAAGATTTCATGACTTAGTGATTATTTGAGAAAACTGTTAAGCGGTCCTTTTTTGTGAAATTTTGATCATGTTTCATTCGCCATGGTTTTGGCTGTATTTTGGCGGTTTCACTGAAGAAGTATTGTTGATTGGAAGACGGCATTTTAGACTTAGATAAAGTTACAGTTTCCAGCTGTTCTTTACATGCTTACTAAAATTTACTATACAATCACAAACATCAAATGCAGTCGGTGAAAAGGTTTTTGCCGCATCTCAAGAGCTTCTTTAAGGCTTGTCCTATTGGCAAAGAGAAGCAGAATATAATACACCCCCCCCATGATTAATGGAGAATAACAAAATGCCTTGTATGGTTTAAAAAACAAACAAACAAACAAACAAACAAACAAACAAACAAACAACAACAAAAAACAACAACAACAATTACCCCCCCAAATTTTGTTATATGCAGATCCATAGCATATGGGTCTGATCATGAAACTGGGACTGAAATGTGTGACACTAACCCTTTGCATTTTCAGCAGATTCAGAAAAAAAATAGGTTTTCCCATTTTTAAATGTATTAGGAAAATATGCATTAAATCATGGTAGAGGCAGGATAATATTTCTTGGAGAAGCAGCATAAACTTATCAGTAGAATAACTCAAAAAGTCATTCAGTAATATGGACATAATCAATGGCCTTCTATTCATTAATAATAGCTTTAATAGCTAATAATTGTGTAATTAGTTACACTGTGCCAGGGGCAGTGGTGCTCTAGTGGTACAGGGCGCTGGATCACTGATCCAAAGGTTGGGGGTTCGAGTCCCACTCTCCACACGGTTGTCACTGTCCCCTCAGTGCAGCTAACTGGGTTATCAAAGGCGGGCCATGTCTCTCACTGTCTATGGTGAGAGGCATGTAAAAGAACCATTGCTGACTTTAGTAAAGAGTAGGCTGCAAAGTTGTCAGCGTGTTTCTGTCCCTTGCTAAAAAGGGCTGTGACAGGAAGGGCATCCGATGTAAAAACCTCTGCCAGATCAAACGTGCGAATCAGATAATTCACTGTGGCGACTCCCAAGTAAAAGGGAAAAAGCCGAAAGGAAGACAGACAGTTACACTGTGCCAGTTGATGGTGCTTGACATGTTCAAGTTTCTTCATTATCTAAAGTCAATAAATGCCAATAAATCAGTGATCGGTAGGAGCACAAGATACACCATGTACCATGGACAGGAGAAGTTACATATATCATCAATCCCATTTTAAGTCTGGTGCTTATTTACCAATTTTACCACTCACATGTAAATTCCGTGGTTCATGTATGCACCTGTACTCCAATTCATGTGGTAATTATTTGTGGAGACCTTAGTAGAGGCTTAGCGAGACATGAAAATAATGAGGTCTTTCTCTTGTCATAAAATTGAGCAACTAGAAAGTATGTGAATTATTTCAAAATCTGTGTTCACCATATGCACATATTTTGATTTGATATTAGCTCCCAGGCATGTACTAAAGATTTTTATGCATTGATTCACAAATGAACTTGGAGATGAAACTATTTATTCAAGTTTGAAATTGGGTAGTTGGAAAATGTGCAAGTTTTGTGATCAGACCCATATAGTTTTCCTCCTGATGACTGTTTTACATTAACAGTGCATGCTAAACAACAGCTGTTTATAATTTTGGAGTCTCTGGTGAAAAACAAACGTTTTCTCTAAATTAAGCTCACTCGTACTGTATTCTCAAAAATGAATTTACATGACAAGAGAATTTCTTCTTACAGGTATATTTTTCACAGATGTTCCTTCAATGGTAGTCTTGTTCTTCAAGTGATCAAAAATTGTACTAAAATACAACAGAAGGAATAACATTGTACTATTTCAATCTTAAGGGCACCTACAACTTTTCAGAAGGTTGCAAGAGAAAGAGGTTTAGAAGAGATTCTGTCAGTTACTTAGATATCATTTAGCACTTAAATTTGATGAAGTATAAAAATGGTCCAGTACACAATTGTCTCTTACTCCCTTACTCAATGACCAGTGCTTGCACCATTTTAGGTTCAAACTAGTACTTCCATCTTTGAGAGTAAAATGCAGTAGAATTATCATTCAATGATAATTTAAAAATCCCTGAAATTATTTGAAACTTACACAAAGTCTGCAGTAATTTTTTGTTGCTGTACGTACATGATTTCTCAGCATGTGCACAGAAGATTTTCATTGATGCTATTATTCTGACTGAAAAGATAAATATTTTTCTATCATGTTATCCATACTGAACTTGTGTCTTTATTAACATTACTTTCACCCCTCAACTAAATAGTATTGCTTCAGCCTTGGCACATAAATCTCAAACTACTTAAATATCAATCAAAATTACAAAACTAAGCCATCTTTTCAACTTGATTTTTTTTCAAGTGTATGCAGACATCTTGGCAGAGTATATTTTTCACAATGGGGTGAGAAATGCATTATATAATTTTTCATTGAACCAACATGGAAATTCATTTTTAGTATTTTCTGAGAAAGTATGTATTAGAATATGAGGTAAAAAGTCTTTGCAAATGACAATAAATAAATAGATAAAAACCAAACAACCCCCCCAAACACCCCATATAATCTAGAATTAATTTATGTTACCTGCCTGAATTATAAAAATAAACTACGAGAAAAAGACACATCAGAAAAAGCCACTTTCGTGTTGCTGTGCTCTGACAAAGGGAGCATTATATATATTGCCATAAAAACAAGGGGAAAATTGAAAGAAACAGACTCTGTCACATGCAGATGGGTCTAATACATAAGAATATATACATAAGACTATATATATATATATATATATATATATATATATATATATATATATATATATATATATATATATATATACATAGTGAGTTTATGTGGCCTAAGATTAAGTTGCAAAGGTTATTACAAAAAAACGTGTCATGAAGCATTTTATTGTTAGGCTCAGTGATTTGCACTGCCGTCTCACCGGTTTGAACCTTGTAGCTGATTGGGGCTTCTCTGTATGTCGCTTGCATGTTCTCCTGTGTTCACATGGCTTTCCTTTGGGTGCTCCTGTTTCTTTCCATGGTCCAAAGGCATACACACTCGGTCAACTATATATGGGTATGTGAATATGAATAGTTTATCTGTGATGATCCTTCAGTTGACTGGTGACATGTTCAAGGTGTACATTAACTCTTGCATGAAATCATGATTATCATATAGATAATAGATGAATAAATTGATAGTAGTTTGCTTACAATAACTTTTTTGTTGTTTACATTGAATGTAATGCTTTTTTATTTTCAGATATGTTTAATGTCGTAAAAGATCTGTGAAATATATTACAATCACGCTGTCACAATACTTACAACACTTATTACGGCAGTTTTCCTTAGTCAGCTATACATTCTTAATCTTATGAAGTAATTTACAGAAAAGTAAAAAAAAAGTGGCATGTTGTCTGGAAATTGATAACAAGTGGGAAACCTCTGATTGCCTCAAAGCATTGACTCCTTTTTATAAATTTTGAATAAGTATCTAATCAAATAAAACCCTCCACTAAACTTTCCAATCTAAATATTTTAAGTAGAAGTAAAACAAAATAAAATGAATATAAAACAATTACAGGTCTTTCTCAAAAAATTAGCATATTGTGATTAAGTTTATTATTTTCTGTAATGTACTGATAAAAATTAAACTTTCATATATTTTAGATTCATTGTACACCAACTGAAATATTTTAGGTCTTTTATTGTTTTAATACTGATGATTTTTGCATACAGCTCATGAAAACCCAAAATTCCTATCTCAAAAAATTAGCATATCATGAAAAGGTACTCTAAACGAGCTATTAACCTAATCATCTGAATCAACCAATTAACTCTAAACACCTGCAAAAGATTCCTGAGGCTTTTAAAAATTCCCAGCCTGGTTCATTACTCAAAACCGCGATCATGGGTAAGACTGCCGACCTGACTGCTGTCCAGAAGGCCATCATTGACACCCTCAAGCAAGAGGGTAAGACACAGAAAGCAATCTCTGAGCAAATAGGCTGTTCCCAGAGTGCTGTATCAAGGCACCTCAGTGGGACGTCTGTGGGAAGGAAAAAGTGTGGCAGAAAACGCTGCACAACCAGAAGAGGTGACCGGACCCTGAGGAAGATTGTGGAGAAGGGCCGATTCCAGACCTTGGGGATCTGTGGAAGCAGTGGACTGAGACTGGAGTAGAAACATCCAGAGCCACCGTGCAAAAGGCACTTTTGAACCAGAAACAGCGGTAGAAGCGCCTGATCTGGGTTACAGAGAAGCAGCACTGGACTGTTGCTCAGTTGTCCAAAGTACTTTTTTTGGATGAAAGCAAATTTTGCATGTCATTCGGAAATCAAGATGCCAGAAAAAAAAAAACTTCGGCTATTCCCGCTAATAGAACCGGAAGTAATGCTTTCGTTGAAAAAAATGGCGACTTCAGAGGTTCTGGCATGTAGTCCTGACACAATGGGTTTCCAGTCATTCAATGTGTGGAGAGCCAGGTATAATAAGAGCCATGCCGTGACTGGGCAGTGCGGCTGTCACGAAGGCCTTCAGTCAATAGAATTTGTTTTTATATAGCGAGATTTCCTTTCGCCTTTTCCCCATTATCAGGGGTCGCCACAGCGAATGATTCGCACGTTTGATTTGGCATAGGTTTATACGTGGGATGCCCTTCCTGACAATCCTTTAGCAAGGGACAGAAACGGCTTTGCAGCTACTCTTTACGAAAGTGACTAATGGTTCTTTTACGTGAACCTCTCACCATAGACAGTGAGAGACATGGCCCGCCTTTGATAACCCAGCTAGCTGCACTGGGATTTATTTTTATACAAGATACGGAAATTCCTGCTAAAAAGAAATTGCTAATTGCTCAGAAATTGACCTACTGAATCTAGATTTTTGCTGAAACATTTTTTTTAAATGAACAAAAGAGTGAAGCGGTCCCACGAACCTGATCTCCAACAAGGCAGATTAACCATGCATGGTTTCATTTCCTTTTTTTTTTTTTTTTTTTGCTTAATGCCGGCAATAATATCTGTTCAACTCTCAAAAAAAATTACGTCACTCAACATGTGGGCTCAGGCTCAACATGCTCCAAATCGGTGCCAGATTCCGGAAAATTACATTCCACTTCCCATAAAGATCACATTAATGTGATTTTATATGATAAACGATATTGTATGTTATTATTGTAAAGTTTTAAAGTTTGACAGACTCTCCTGAGCCGTCATGTCACTGTAAGTGTTATACGTGTGGTACGTGCCCAGCAGGCCTATGAACACCGCTATGATGGAATTAATATACGTATATACATGTAATGTTAATATTGTATATATAAATCCTATATCAATCTCCTGCTCATAAGGTCATAGGTCTGCTGAAGTCTAGTCGTGCATGATACAGTTCTGCGCATGCGTGGATGATGCGCCACCTTGAATCCGGCCTTAACAATTTAATATGCATACATTAATGATTAAGGCTTCTCAATATGCTAATAAAAGCACTCGATGCAGCTCTATTTCCGCGTTAATGTTTGTGCCAAAAACATTTAAAACATTAAATTTTCATAAGTAGATTTTTTTCTGATGCTAATAATTTTTATTTTAATTGCTAAAAAGAACGTTTTTAATTTGGTTGGTTTCTCTTTTTGAAATAAAGAATAAATACTTTCAAGAACAGGCTCAGTTTTAATTTAGAATTCTTCTTGAAATATATCACAATACATGCTAGAAATCACAATACAAAAAAATCTAGACATTACCCAGCTCTAGTTTTTACACCTGAGCCTACTGGTTCATCAAGCCAGAGTTTAGTTTCAAACTTGTATATGAAGCGACTAGGAGTTAACTGCAGGTTACCTCCCTAGTACAGTATTTTTTTTAAACTAGTACCCATTTATACTGCTGAGAGGACAGATGCATACTTGTGGTTAAGACCTTGCCCAGGGCTCTCAGCATGGTAGGAGTCCAATGGGGATTTGAGCCCATAACTTTTCAATTATGAGACTTACATGACTACAACACTACCTGCCCCACAGTTTGCTTTTGGCTATACCACCCTGAGAACACCCAGTCTTATCTGTCACTATAAAAAATCCCGAGTTGTTACTATAGATTAAGATAGCGTAACAGAATAAGCCTATTAATATACACCTGCCATTTATTTTGCTGCCAGCAGTCTTGACCTTCAGAGTCAACAGTTAATGCTGTGGTATCATCTCTATGTTCACTTAGGTAACAAAAGAAATGATGTCATGTCTCTGAAATAAAGCAACAAAGACCGTCAAGTGACATCTGTAATGTACTAGCCCGATCCTCAAGCACCTTCAATCATATAAATGCAATAAAAGTAGACAAACCGGTGAAAGGAATACAGGCAATCATTCCATCTAACTGCAGTATGCCATGAAACACCCATGACTGTTCAGTCAAGCTGAGGTCTATGGAATTATTTTGAAAGTGCAAGCTGTGAGGCCAGTGGCATGCTGGCATATAAGTTAGCATGTCCAACTCACAGAAAGAAAGTCATGGGTTTGAGTCAGAGGCTCAGGCGTTTCTGTACCAAATCTGCATGTTCTCCCTCTGCTTGTGTTTAATCTATATACAGTAGTCTGGTTTCCTCCCATCATCAAAAGACATCCACATTAGTCTAATGATTAGTCTCATCAGCTGATTGCCCCTGGGTGTGGGTGGGTGTGAATGATTGTGTGTGATGGTCTGTGGTGTTACCAATGTTGGCTCTCAAGGTAGAATTAAACAGTTCAACAAATAAGTCAGGCTGAGTGATTGAGTTGTGAGGATATGTTGGAAAGAAACAGAGATTTGTAATGGAAGATATTCAATTACATTTCACAATAAGGAAACCAAATGTCATTTAGCTCAGCCAGCTTCTTTCCATTGACATTTTACTGTGTAGATTTAAAGCCCACGGGACCTACATCACGGCCTGGAAGAGATTTACACCAAAAAGAGAGAGAAATAAATACGTGGATCACTGCACTAGAATATACTGTGCTATATTTTCTGTCAAAGTATTTATAGCCATTTTTGTGGCTTAATTCAGTCATGTGCAGAGTTTGAATGAGCAAAGTGTGGGAATGTCTGAAAGTTCATGATGATTAACATGTGTGTCTGAGGGATCCCCTTACTGACAGACCTCAGCCTTAAACATATAAACACTCATTACCAAAAAGTGAGTGAGAGAGAGAGAGAGAGAGAGAGAGAGAGAGAGAGAGAGAGAGAGAGAGAGAGAGAGAGAGAGAGTACTATCTGGAGGTAGAGAATAAGGAGTGGGTGAATGTTTTTCCTTTCCGAGTTAATTTTAGTAAGCCTATCATTGAATTGAGTAATTCAGATTCTCAACAAAAGGCTAAAATGAAATAAAAAAAAACCAATTGAATCCAATTGGTGAAAAATTTGCAGTGTTCTACAAAACATCTGACTTTTTAAACTTTATTCTTACATTTTTTTCACATTCGTAGCTGTGGAGGATGACTAATCGAAAATAACCTCCTCTTCCTTTCCTCTCAGTCTTTCTCTCTTTCAGTAATCAATGTTTTTTTCAGCTTAAACTCCCTCAAACACTGAGTAATGAGGGATCCCTCAACTGGGTCTTTCCTCTCAAAACACCCTATATGAAAATTTCAGAATTATGAATCAGGTGCTCATTATTTAGGTTTCCCCAAATCGTCTATCAAGTGTATTTTTCGTGTATTTTGTCTAAATTTTACACTTAATATCTTTTAAATGGATGGCTCCAGAGAGCTGGAGTAGATATGTGTAACATGAGTGAATCTTTTTTTTTTTTTTTCTTGAGATTAACTAAGCATGACAGGAAGAAGACAATGAAAGAAGGGTGAAACCTCAAAGACAGATGTGAGGCAGGAGCCATGTTTGTTTTGACCTTCATGTGGTTCCCCTAAGTAAACCACCCATGTCCTCGAGAAGCACGCTGTTGCACTGAGGCTGCCTTTCTCTCAAAGCCTTCATCTACGTGAAATGCTGTGTTTCATAGATCAGAGTAACTGCTGCATCTTATCACCTGAACAATAACTACTGTATTTTGTCCGATATTTAAAATTTATAATCACAAGATCATGTTTGTCTCTTTTACAACATTGGTTAAAGCCAAGTGTGGAAATGTAGTTTCTCCCAGTACTGCTACCCTGCATACCTGAATCCGAAGGACATTTAAATTCAAATGCTTTTCTATGGCTCTTATAACACTTTCGACCTCAAAGCAGGTGAAGGTTTCAGAGCAAACCCTTTAGAAGACAAGTGGAAGAAAGCCTGAGAGAAAAACCAGACTCAACATCAAACCTATTCCCTTCAGGTTTAATGAGGAAAAGTGTGTTAAAAGGATGTAAAGTTACAGCATGCACACCTTGTGGATAAGAGTTCTGGGATGAAAACAGTACAATATTTACCATTACATCATCTGTCCTTAGGAGGAACATTCATTCTGTACAGAAAAGGTTATGTACAGGGTCAGCAGTGAGACAAAAGCACTGAACAGTTTTAGACGTGTTTGCAAGTGCAGTACTACTGAACTCTTCAAGTTTTTATTAATGATTCTCATGCAAGTCCTTATGACTTTAAAAGCTGAGAGTCATGCTCATTAGTAGCACACCGTGGACTTGCCATGTCCCTCGAGGATATTACATAAGGACTGAGAAGGATTACCTTTCCTTGAGATTCATGTGATTGACATTTACTATTTAATGATTTTTAATTCAAATTTATATGTGACTATAAGAGCAAACTATAGTGTGTCCTCTCCATAACGTAGGCCGTTGGATATCACACACACACACACACACACACACACACAAAATCAGTTCTGTAACATACAGCGTACATTCTACATGTTTAAAATTTAACAAGTTTACAAGGATAGAGCATCAAATCTTCATTGTGATTCTATCACAATAGTTTCTGTGATACAAAACAATCCAAATCATGCTTGTAAAGATTTAACATCAAAATAAATTGCCACTGACGCTGCATATAAACTACAGTAATATTGAGCTCAAAACAGTTTAAAACAAACTGGAAGCATACAAATAAACAGGAAGAAAAGAAAGAAAGAAAGAGTATTTATTTGAAGGAATTACCAAGATATTTCAAAAGAAAATCTAGTTCTCTAAGCAAATGTCAGCATAAATGTTAAGATTAACAGGCTTTTACACAAAGGAACAGCTTTAAAACGAAGCTGCTTACTGGAAAACAAACAAACAAACAAACAAACAAACAAACAATATTAATGATGATTCTAAGCCAAATTCTGTAAAACAAACATTCAGTGCTTTATTAATGGGCTTAATTAAAATGAATGAAGCTCGAGTCAGAAGATGATTTATATTTAATCTGAACTTTTCGTGCATTGTGAATGACATGTTGTTTATTAGATCTCATGCTAATGACTCTGTTTCTATAAAAGAAATATGGTTGTGTCGAGCTCAGAAAAAATTATTCAAAACAGAATGGCTCCTTGTGACTCAGGTGGTTAATAATTGAGTGCGAAAGTTAAATGTTTTATACCTCGAAAGAAAACAATGCAACGATTTTAAAGTGCAGGAATAACGACATAAAGGAACTGAATAAACTTAAGAGCTATTGTTCTCGGAAAAAAAGGTTTTATTTTTACATGGTGTGGAATATTTTAAAAAGCAAAACAGAAATAATACTCCACACATGGCGTCGATCTTATGCTTTAATGGATATTGATTATGAAATTCATAGGATTTCACTCGAGTGTGTCTCATGTAGAGAACAAGGAAGATGGGAAGATAATGATATAGACCAGTTGCAACATGAATATAAGATTTATAAGTGATTAAAACATTTTTAAAAGAAACATTTGCATGCATGTAGGTGTACAGAGTTTCTATTGGAGCCAACATATTATTACTGAGGAGCTCACAAACTATAGCAGAATATTAATGAGCTGGACGTATTGTGCTGTATGGACGGAACCAACGTGTTACTGACGGTAACTGAGCCGCAGAGCTTTACACGAATTAAACTCAATGAAACGATTTGATTTAAAGAATTACTGGTCACGCTGTTCAAGATACACACATATCAACAACATTTCGAGTTTTACCATTTTCATCTTTTTGATTGTTTCTGGACTATGAAACCACAGATATTGGTGTGATTTTTATCGTTGCATTACAACAACAAAATATCTATTTTTTGGATTAAAAATGTTTAATTCAACAAAATCATGATAGAACTGAGAATGCGTAACTATTACCGTTACCATATATACTAAAGTTGTGCTTCGTCACACTCCAATCTAATCCAATTATAAATGTCAGGTTGATCGTGGTCGGAAAAATTTCAGACAATTTATAGGAAAACTGTATAAAATTTGATTCCGTGATTGTGTTTGTTCATCATTAATATTCATGATCGTCATTGTCATCGCTCCTTAGCTACTAAAAAAAAATGAAAGATGAAACATTACTCTGAACCTGGACATCCTGTTTTTCCTGTTAGGCCAATCAGATGCAAGGGAGGGGTCCACGCGCCTTATAGGACAGTGTTAGCTTCCACAAAACCAGAACTGGCGATGAGCTGAGAGTCTGAGGCAGCGACAACCATCGGACGATCACGCGCTGAACATTCAAAGCCAGGTACAATCTTCCTGACAGGTTTATTTTAATTACTGAATTATTTCATATATACACTCATTATGCACATGCAGTAAACTCCACAAGTTTGTTTTGCTTGTCACTGATGACGGCAAGCAGGAAATACTGTACATTAATATTTGCTGAGTCGTGAAGATGAAACTATAAAATAATTGTTTATAAGACTTTTCATGATCGTCACTTAAATGACAGGAATTAAATTTTCTATATACGTTTGTATATTCTTAGTACATTGATAAAAATGTAATCTGTAGTTTGCTTGTGGTGTTGATGGGGTGGTAGGTACTGTCAGATGGTACCGACCTTTGTACCGCTAATCTTCATCTTTCATCAACAGCAGTGTATAAAGTGTGCATTTAAAGCTTTTCTCAGAAATTGCACTCCAATTAAAAACTTTTGTAATGTTACATTATATACACACACTGTTGAAAGTATTAAATGTACAAAATGTAAGCAGACTATTCAAGCAACAGGGAAAGCTAACATTTCATAGACATTTATGACAACGTTGATGTTAATGATGATTTTTAAAATCTTCCTCTAATATCACTATTTTATAAAACATGACACACTTCTGATGATAATATTTTATATGTGGATCTGAATATACTACATTTTTATTGAAACAACAATGTATGATAGCTCTTGTGTATAGAGTTGACTCAATGCCCTTAATACGATCCAATCAACAACAATACCGTAATACCAATTATTAATTTGTTAGAAATCAGAAACGATGCAGTTGAAAAGAAATGAAGATATTCTGTAATTCATTTATTGTAATATATTTGTTACTTTTATCTGATAAGTTTCATGTCTCTAAATCGTTTGACAGTTCTTGTAGCTTGTTAAAATTCATTTTTAAATGTATAAATATGCCCTCAATATGCCTGAAGCTGCTGTGTTGCAGCACTGTGTTTCTGTTGAACCTCGGCTTTGACCACAGCCCTGATCATCTGTCTTTCTGGGTTAAGCTGTCAGGTGCAGCTTTCTGCTTTCTTCTATCTCTACATCTATCTTTTTAAATCCACTTCCTTTTTCAACACCTTTTCATTTCACTGCTTTCTCAGCACAGAAACTTTCTGAACATTCCTTTAGAGATACTCTGAATATATAATATATATATATATAATTTTCAGATTTTATGGATGAACTGTTGTTTTTTCTTCTCGTACCCACTGGAGCCCTGCTGTGATGACAAACACTTCACTGACGCAGTTTTATAGTACAGGCCGAAAAAACCCTTCTGAAGTACATGTGATGTTTGAATGTATTAATCATTCATTAGAAATTACACAATGACATCAGTTTTTACCTACGTACCTCATTTCTGATAAGAGGAATCAATGATCATAAATATGTGCCTCATGGTCACCACATCTTTGAATGGTTACTTAACCATATATTCTGCTATTTATAACTTGATATATATTTAATAACTTTATATATATATATATATATATATATTTAATAACTTTATAAATAAATATATACATATATATAAAAACATAAATTATAAATTTATTATTGTATCTGAGCTATAAACCTTCTTCACATCTCACAAAAATTGTTTGACTCTAAAACAAACAATAAACAGCTCATTTGTTGTTGTGTCTAGTGATATGTTTTAGTAAAATTATACAGATCCAAAACTATTCAACAGACCATCTGATCTTCATTCATTCATTCATTTTCTGAACCACTTCATCCTAATTAGGGTCGCAGGGAGGCTGGCGCCCCTCTCAGCCGACTCGGGGCGAGGGCAGAGTGCACCCTGGACAGTTCGCTAGGCCATCGCAGGGCTGAAACACGCTGACGGCTTTGCAGCTCCTCTTGCCGACAGTCAGCAGTGGTTCTTTTACGCCTCTCACCAAAGACATAGCCGGACTTTGATCACCCAGTGAGCTGCACTGGGGGCCAACTGAGCTGAGTCTTAAATTATCAACAATTATAGTATATGGACAAACCTTATTTAAAATAAAATAAATAAAATAGATGTATAAATTAGGGCAATGGTGGCCTAGTGGTATGGGCGCTGGATTGCTGATCCAAAGGTTGGGGGCTCGAGTCCCACTCTCCACAAGGTTGTCACTGTCCCCCCAGTGCAGCTAACTGGGTTATCAAAGGCCGGCCATGTCTCTCACTGTCTATGGTGTGAGGTTCATGTAAAAGAACCATTGCTGACTTTGGACAAGAGGAGCTGCAAAGCCGTCAGTGTGTTTCAGCCCTGCGATGGCATGGCGAGCTGTCCGGGGTGTACTCTGCCCTCGCCCGGAGTTGGCCGGGATGGGCGCCAGCCTCCCCGCAACCTTAATTAGGATTAAGCGGTTACAGAAAATGAACTGATGAAGAATCTGCTAAATGTTCTTTTACCACTTTTCACCATTTTGACATGTTCGTGTTTAAGAGTACCACAAATTCAAATAATTAGACCCACATCTGTGTGTACATAACTCTCTTTTTATTATAGTTTTAAGTGTTGTAAATAATGAGTGCTTTTCACAAAAACTCTTATGAGTGATAGTGTAAAAAAACCATCAGGCAATAAATCCGAATTGCAACTTTAAGTGCTGAAAACTTTTAAAGAGATAACGTTTCACACTACTGTATAATAACTGGAAATGAATTATATATAAATATCCTATGGGAGAAAAAAAATTGCATAAATTTTACGGCTTGAAGTTACTTTTCATATTTCCCATATCTCCTACACTCATTAGAACCAATAAAAGTGAATAAATAAACAAATCAGAAAACAATCAGAAAACAGGCATATTACGCTATATTTATATATTTATTCATATATTACAGTCTGTAGTGGACGTTATTTGTATTCAGAGTCCCATTGTTGTCCAAGGTACTCATGAATGATCACAAATTACAAAAAGATAAAAAAAAAAATGATTCAGATTCATGTATTTTCTACTTTCAGTGCAAAGGTACAAATTCAGATATCACAGTTTAGAATCAAAGTGCTGATTTAAAAAACAAAAAGAAGAGATTTGCACCAAAATCTCAAACACAACAAAGCTCCATGTACTGTAGACCACAGTCCCAGCTCAGCCTACCACCAACATCACTATGTGGCATTTTTTTTTCTCCTCGTAAGTGAGGAGAGATCCGTCTTTCGTGGAACAGAGGAGGAAGAAGGGATGTGTAGGAGGGCGGAGGAGGTGAGGAGGTTAAGAAGAGCTGGATAAGAATCTTGTACAGTCTCAGCCCCCCACAGCCCCATCTCAGCACCACTTGCTTTCTCGCACTCATTCTTCAGAGCTGTCTCTTTCATGTCCCTGGCTGATACCCCTCGCTCTTCATGTCTGTAAGCCCGAGCCCACCGCAAAGCTTTCTGTCACATCGTTCCTCTCTCTGTTCATCAACATTTCTTTCCTCAATCTTTTGAAAAATCAGAGCCCACCACAAGCCCCTTCCTTCCACTTCACTGAAGAACACTGCTCTGCTTGCCACTGTATTTAATATGTGAGCGCAATAAAAATTGTTCTCTAAAGTGTCTAAATTGACTTACACTTTGCAATTTCTGTCTCCAGGGTATTATTCGTACTGTCCTTATATGGCGGACACAATGAAGGCATTATTAGGATTATTACTTATGCTGGTTTCATACCACACTGCAGGTAAGACTTGATCAAAATCACTCACTATACATTTATTAGTTCAGATTATGAAAAGTGCATGAGTATAGACACATGCATGTGCGCACACACACACACACACACACACACACACACACACACACACACACACACACACACACACACACACACACACACACACACACACACACACAGACTCTAACAGTTGGATTGATCCTGATCTTGGGTTCTCGCTCTCTCTCTCTCTCTCTCTCTCTCTCTCTCTCACTCAGAAATTGACGCACAAAAAGTGGTTTATGCACAGATAGGAAGCTCTGTTACTATTCCAAGGATAAGCTGGGGGACACAAGACAAAGTTCACGTCAACTGGTACTTCGATAAAACCATATTGATTAAAAGAAACCCAACATCATTCTCTTCAAAACCAGGTAATGTTAAAACAAGAATCTACACAGTTTTGCATCTCAGATTTTGCATGTATGTTATGAATATTCTGAAGAATAATATTTTTCTTTTGTCTTATACAATAGAGGCAGGGAATTGGGAGGGTCGAGTCTCTCTTACATCAGACTTCTCCCTTATCATTTCGAATGTTCTTGAGTCAGACTTTGGAATTTTCAAATGTCAGCAGTATGAACTCATGGAAACTGATGAAAAAAATTACAAACTTTATAAAGGTGAGAAAGAGATATGCTACTCACATTTATGTCTTTGACAATAACCCAGATATATGCATTGATGGATATTAAAATAACGTGTGTGTTAAAGGATATTCACTGAGCCTGTGTGTGGTTTTACATTTAGAGGACCACTGAGTCTTTAGAATCTCTGAAAACTATCTAATGTATTTAGAGTATAATAAGTGACCCTGACGCCCACCTCAACTGGCTCTGGGGGGAGGGCAAACTACACCCAGAACAGCTCGCCAGGCCATGGCTTAGCAGAAACGCGCCGAAGGCTATATAGAACACTGTACTGTACTCTTTACCAATGACAGCAATTGTTATTTTACATGCTGCTTACCAATGAGAAACATGGCTGGCCTTTGATAATCCAGTTAGCTGTACTGGGGGGGAAAGTAGTAACAACTTGTTGATTTTTTTGGGCGGGGGCACCTTGAGATCAGTAATCCAGCACCCTACCACCAGGCCACCATTGTCCTTTGGATAAAACAAACCAAACTAAAATTTTCTACTTGATTCAGAAATGTTTTGGACTTTCTTTGTACACGCTCACAACTGTTGATCAACTGTAAAGTGCAAATTGTCTTCTGGAGAAAGTTCATTTGCATACAGAGATGCCCACAAAACTCCATAAAACATGAAGCACATGGCATGGACACTCAGTGACACCTCACAGCAAGTTGAATCGGAATTGAACCACATGGCTCACAAAGGCCTTTCTGTGTGGCGTTCACATTTCCCCCCAATGCTCATGTGGATTTCCTACACTCAGTCCAACGACATTGACATAAGATAAACTGACTACTGTACTATAAATTGGCCATTGGCGGAAAGATGAGTATGAGAAGTCTGCAACAGACTGACAATCTGTTTAGGTGTGTACCTCAACTCTCACTCACAATCATTTGGGATTACAGTACTTCAATAGTCCCTGCTCATGATCTTCAGGAACTTAAAATGATACAACTTCTCAGACATGTCATCACTTATTCATTTGCCGAACTTCTGAATCCTACTATTAGCGCTGCAGGGAGGCTGGAGTCTATCTTGGCCAACATTGGGAGAAGACAGGGTACACCCTGAATATTTTTGCCTGACCATCTCAGAGCGCCACACATACAGCAATTATACTCACATCTAGGAGTACTATAATTTAAAACAACCAGTTAGCCTATACGCAACCTCAGTTCTGTTCCACAGTTATTGGCACCCCTGCCAATTCCTAGGAAATAAATATAATTTAATTACTTCTGTCATTTATACAGCAATTTACAAAGTTAATCAGAGTACTGTATCTAGGAACATTTCATTTTCAAATCATCACTTCCTGTTTTCCTGGGGTTTAAATATGATGACGGAGGCTATTTCTCTTATCTTCCCCTCAACATGGGAAAAACAAAGGAACAAATCATTTAAGTAATGCAGATGTGGGTTGATCTTCACGAGTCAGGCAATGGCGACAAGAAAATAGCCACTTGTCTGCACTTGCACATATCTAATGTCAGAGGAATCGTTAAGAAGTTTAACACAACCAGAACACTGGAAAACAAGCTTGGAACGAGGACTCAAGGTTATTTTGCCACCACACAGTGAGCAAGATGGTAAGAGAAACAAAATGTTCTCCAAAGCGTACTCTTAAAGAATTGCCACAAACGGTAGCATCTTGGGGTCACAAAACCTCCAAAACAACCATCAGGTGCAATCTACATGCCAACAAGCTGTTTGGGAAGCACACAGGAAAAAAAAAAAAAAAAAAAAACTTTTCTCGCTCACAATCATAAACGCAAAAGTTTGGAGTTTGCTAAGTGGTAATGGGACTTCAACTGGTACCATGTGCTTTGGGCAGGTGACAGGACAGAGCTTTTTGGCAACAAACACTCCTCGTGGGTCTCGCAGAACACAAGAGATGAGAATGCAGAAAAGCACCTCATTCCCATTGTAAAGTATGGGGGAAGATCTGTGATGCTGTGGGCATGTTTCTTGTTAGGGTGCATGGTATCATGAATGCTTTGAAACAATTAAAATCTGGTGATCTCTGCCTGAAAGATGAGACTGAGTCGTCACTGGGTCTTACAGCAAGGTAATGACCATAAACATGTGACCAAATCTACATAGAAATGGTTCACCAGACACAGAATCGAGCTTGCCCCATGGCCATCTCAGTCCCCAGACCTCAACTCCATTGAAAACCTGAAGAGGAAAGTAGAGAGGGGAGGACCAAGGTCGCTGGATGATTTGAGATTGTGCAGAGAGGAATGGTCCAAGATCCCTCTTTCTGTTTTCACCCATCTTGTGAAATATTACAGGAGATTAGGTGCTGTTTTGTTGGCAAAAGGAGGTAGTACAACTTATTAACATCAGAGTTGCTAATAATTGTGACACACATGATTTGATGTAAAAGAACTAATTATTAATGTAGGACCCCCCCCCCCCACACACACACACACACACACTGAATAAATGCATTTGAATTACAGGTGGGGTTTTCTTCTTGTTTTCATTGTGGGCTTATTTTATTAAGGAAAAAAACCATGAAGTTATTAGTAGCTAAAGGACACATCTTAGCAAGGGGTGTCAATAATTATGGAGGACAGTGTATGTGACTTATGAAGTATTTCTCATCTCATCTCATCTTCTTCCGCTTAGTCCGGGGTCGGGTCGCGGGGGCAGCAACCTTAGCAAAGAGGTCCAGACATCCCTCTCCCGAGCCACTTCCTCCAACTCTCCCGGGGGGACACCGAGGCGGTCCCAGACAAGCCGAGAGACATAGTCCCTCCAGCGTGTTCTAGGTCGACCCCGGGGTCTCTTCCCGGTTGGACATGCCCGAAACACCACACCAGGGAGGCGTCCGGGGGGCATTCTAACCAGATGCCCGAGCCACCTCAGCTGGCCCCTCTCAATGCGGAGGAGCGGCGGATCTTCTCGGGGGTCTCCGCGGATGGCGGAGCTTCTCACCCTATCTCTAAGGGAGAACCCCGCCACCCGGCGAAGAAAGCTCATTTCAGCCGCTTGTATCCGTGATCTTGTTCTTTCGGTCATTACCCAAAGCTCGTGACCATAGGTGAGGGTTGGAACGTAGATCGACTGGTAAATTGAGAGCTTCGCCTTGCGGCTCAGCTCCTTTTTCACCACGACGGACCGGTACAGGCACCGCTTAACAGCAGAGGCTGCAGCGATCCGTCTGTCGCTCTCTCGCTCCATCCTTCCCTCACTCGTAAACAAGACCCCAAGATACTTAAACTCCTCCACTTGGGGCAGGACCTCATCCCCGACCCAGAGGGTGCATTCCACAATTGTCCGACTGAGAACCATGGCCTCGGACTTGGAGGTACTGATCTTCATCCCGGCTGCTTCGCACTCTGCTGCGAATCGCTCCAATGAGAGCTGGAGGGCCCGACTTGATGAAGCCAAAAGGACAACATCATCCGCAAAAAGCAGAGATGATATCCGATGGCCACCGAACCAGAACCCCTCATCGCCTCGACTGCGCCTAGAAATTCTGTCCATAAAAATTATGAACAGAATCGGTGACAAAGGACAGCCTTGATGGACTCCAACTCCCACTGGAAACGAATCCGACCTGCTGTTACCAATACGGACCAAACTCTGGCTCCGGTGATACAGCGACCGAATAGCTCGTAGCAACGGATCCGGAACGCCGTACTCTCGGAGCACGCCCCACAAGATCTTTCGAGGGACACGGTCGAAAGCCTTCTCCAAATCCACAAAGCACATGTGGACAGATTGGGCAAACTCCCATGCCCCCTCCAGAATCCTGTGGAGCGTATAGAGTTGGTCAAGAGTGCTGCGGCCAGGACGAAAACCACATTGTTCCTCCTGAATCCGAGGTTCGACTATCGGTCGGATCCTCCTCTCTAGTACCCCTGCATAGACTTTACCAGGTAGGCTGAGGAGTGTAATTCGCCGATAATTGGAACACACCCTCCGGTCCCCCTTCTTAAAAATTGGGACCACCACCCCAGTTTGCCAATCCAGAGGTACAGCCCTGATGACCACGCGATGTTGCAGAGACGTGTCAACCAAGACAGTCCTACAACATCCAGAGTCCTGAGGTATTCCGGGCGGATCTCGTCCAACCCCGGAGCTCGACCACCGAGGAGCTTTTTGACAACCTCAGTGACCTCCACTCCAGTGATGGGCGGACCCTCACCCGAACCCCCAGGGTCTTCCTCTTCTACGGAGGGCGTGTTGGTGGGATTGAGAAGGTCCTCAAAGTATTCCCTCCACCTCTCAACAACATCCCCAGTCAAGGTAAGCAGCTCCCCACCTCCACCGTAAACAGTGTTTGTGAAGAACTGCTTCCCCTCCTGAGGCGGCGGATGGTGGCCCAGAACCTTATTGAGGCCAACCGATAATCACTCTCCAGGCCCTCACCGAACTCCTCCCACGCCCGAGATTTTGCATCTGCGACACCCTCGGCTGCAGCACGTTTGGCCTGCCGGTACCCGTTTGCTGCCTCAGGAGTCCCACAGGCTAATAAAACCCGATAGGCCTCCTTCTTCAGCTGGACGGCCCCCTTCACCGCAGGTGTCCACCACCGGGTTCGGGGATTACCGCCACGACAAGCACCGACGACCTTACGGCCACAGCTATGGGCTGCCGCCTCAGCAATGGAGGCACGAAACATGGCCCATTCAGATTCCATGTCCCCCGCCTCCTCCGGAACGTGGTTGTAGCTCTGCCGGAGGTGGGAGTTAAAGGCCTCTCGGACAGGGGGCTCCGCCAAACGTTCCCAGCAGACCCTGATTACACGCTTGGGCCTGCCAGGTCTGGAAGGCAGTATGAAGTATGAAGTATTTATTTTTATTAATTTAATGTAGTTTAATTTAAATTATACTGTATTAATTCAGTGACCTTTTGGTCCCCAAGCCACTTCTCTAACCATTAGGCCTTGACTGCCCCAATTTCATACATTTTATAAGAGTGACTGTGTTCAGATATCAGGGCTGAGTGAAAGTTGTAGTACACATAAAATGTACTGTACCTTTATTTAAGTTAGACATGTCAAAAACAGTCAGGTGGAGGGAGACAGATTATGATTCTGCCTTCTTGCTTCACATGTACACTCACAATATACGACATACACAAAACATAATATTACATAAAGACAACAAAGCAATAAGAAACAAGTACGTATATAGTATGTATTAGTATGTATGTATGTATATATGTATGTGTATGTGTGTGTGTATATATATATATATATATATATATATATATATATATCAATGCTTATAAGGAGAACCCCCGGTAATAAAACTTACAGTCAAATTAATACGGTAATTGCAATATTTTAAAACTGTGGGCAGTGGTGGCCTGGCGGTAAGGTGCTGGATCACTGAGCCCAAGGTTGGGGGTTCATGGCCCACCCTGAATAGGTTTTCATTGTCCCCCAGTGCAGCTAACTGGGTTATCAAAGTCCGAACATGTCGGGTAGAATGCATAGACAATAGCGTGTTTCTGCCCTACGATGGCCTGGCGGGATGTTCAGGGTGTACTCTGCCCAGGAAAATATCGGTAGGACACAAATGGCACCAAACACCCATATAATTACAAAATCAAACAATGAATAGTGATATTATTAATATTTATTTAATCATATTTAAGAAACAGTTTCCTGTTGTTGAGATTGTAATTGAGTAGATTATTTTGTGACTTAACTTTCTCCTTTCTCTCAGTTTCAGTAACAATGCCCACACCCGGTCCTCTGCTGGCTGGTTCCACGCTCTCTCTACAATGTGAACCTGAACGCCCTGAATTCAGTTCTGCTCAACCCACTATACGTTGGTTAGGGCCTGATAATAAAATTAATCCTGGAATTTTACAATCAAACAATCGCATTTTAAAAGTGAACAATGTCTCTGGCGTACACACTGGAAAATGGATCTGTGAAATTACATCATTCAGCACATCAAATGCAATGACTGATGTCGTCATTGTAGGCATGTACAGAATTATTGATAATAATATTACAATTTTATAATATTTGTTATATATTCTAATTGTTTTCAGTAATACTACTACTACTACTACTACTAATAATAATAATAATAACAATAATAATACAAGATATAGGTTCCATCAAAGGAAGAGTTAAAAACTATCCGAGTGATTTAATATATTTAAATGTTTATCTTCATTCTCTCCTCAGACCTCGCCCCCTCTCCATCAGACCCCATCTACACTTCTGAGTCCTCCTCTGATTTCCCTATCCCTTGTTCCTTGTCCTCAAATGTTCATTGGTCTGCAGTCAATGCCACAGGTGTGAAAGGAGGGAGCTGGAAATTCACTCAACTTGACCAGTCTCAAGCCAATCTCCTTCTACAGTTACAGCCCAGCCCCAACCCTGCCTGGAAGCACCCCTCAAATGGCAGTCGTAAGTCTCTTAAAGAGACTGAAGTAAAAAATCAAGATCTTCATGCAAAGATTTCCCAGGTGTCTGTTGATGACAGAGGGACATACACCTGCAGTCTGGAGTTTACGTTAAAAACCATAAGCAGGAGAGTGAACGTCGAGGTGCTTCAAGGTGAGCATTGCCCTGTAAAAACTAGGTCTGAAATTATTTCTTAAACATCACAGGGTGGTGTAAAGATCATGACATATAAGCGGTTGCAACTTTATCTGTGTCTGAATATTATTTCATTAGTGAACTATTTTATAGAATGTTTCATGCAAACTTGTTCACTACACTTACATTTCTCTTTCTCTTTAGTTATTTCCTCTGCAGGTAGTATTGTGATATTTGAGGGTAGTTCAGTCAACTTGACCTGCACTCTAGGTCACTCTTTGTCCCCTGACCTGGAAGTTAAATGGATACCCCCAAAAGGTTCATCTCTGAAAAACTTAATTTTTCCTCATCCCATGATTCTGTCTATCCCTCAAATAAGCCTGATGGACAGAGGACGATGGACATGCCAACTTATAAAGAATGCAACAATGCTCACATCTGCTGCAATCAGTTTGAAAATTGGTAAGGAAATAAGCTTATTGGCCAGGAATGATGATTCTTGGCTCTAGAGAATCATCTTTTTATGCCTAAAATATATCATTATTTTAAACCAAAGATTGTAATATTATTCTATCAAATATGTACTGGGTATATATATATAGTGTGTGTTTGAGTGTGTGTGTGTGTGTGTGTGTGTGTGTGTGTGTGTGTGTGTGTGTGTGTGTGTGTGTGTGTGTAGTTTAATACATCACAAATATAAAGACAGATTCATTCAGATTATTTCATGGCTGAAAATATCCAATCCAATTTTTTTCTTTTTTAATAACAAAGAAATGCACTTATCGAAGGATTAGTATGAAATAACATTCATCTATTCATTCATTTTATGAACTGTTTAATCACATTTGAGTTGTGGGGAGGCATCATCTCAGCTAACTGTGGACCAACACACACACACACACACACACACACACACACACACACACACACACACACACACACACACACACACACACACACAGAGCTATTTACATTTCACATCTGGGGCAAATCAGAGCATACAATTAATCTAATATGCATGTCTTTGTACTGTGGGAGGCAAACTGTTCCACTCAGAAGATACACCTGAGACCACATGCAACACAGAAATGCCCTCACTGAGCCTGTGACTTAAACATAAGTTTGGAATCACCCTGAATATTGTATTTCACATCTTTCATAAAAACATTCCAAATGTTACATCTACTCAATGAGCGAAAAAGGGATATGAAGACATCAACAAATTTCAAAACAATAATTTTGTCCTTCAACACAAAAAAAAGAATTTGAACAAAATCCTCCATTTGGAGATGTGACAGCCTCACAGACCTTTGGCATTGTCAATATGTTGAAGTAAAAAAAGAAATTTCATCCCATGCTTCCCGAAGCACCGCCAACAAATTACACTATCTTGATGGGTACTTCTCCCATACAATATAATCAAGATGCTCCCACAACAGCTCAGTTGGGTTGAGATCTGGTGATTGTACTAGTTATAGCATTACAGACAAAATATCAGATGAGTATTTCTTATCTAAAAAGTTATTGCATTGTTTGGAGCGCTTTGAGTCATTGTTCTGCTGTAGGAGGAAAGGGGCTCCGATCAAGTGCCTTCCACAGGGTATGGCATTGTGTTGCCAAACAGCAGATCCATTTTACTCTGCACAATTCCTCCACTTTACCATTATACCTTTACATAAACAGATACAACAATTCAGAATTCCAACAGATACAGGAATAGAAATGCCAACACAAAAATTGATAAGAATGGAAATAATAACATTTTAAGTCTAACACTTTGCTCTGTGTTCTGTTTTACAGTGAAAGCTCCGGTGAATATCTGGATTATAGTAGGTGTTGTTGGTGGAGTCCTGGTATTTTTGTTGTTTGCTCTAATAACTGTCGTAATCTTTCGGAGGCGCAAAGAGGTGAATACTGTATTTCTACAGCAAGAGCATTTATAGCAGTCTTATAATTTCTATTCTTTTTTCTAATTCTTATTTCTCACTTCCCATTTTCTTGCACAGGTGATGAGGTACAGAAGGCGTAAAAGGAGAGTCTGCTGCTGTAAGAAGTAAGTTTTATTACTAGTCTCAAGTTTGCCACCACTTGACTGTGAACAGTTTTGCCAAATTTTAACACAATCCCCAAATAGTACTCATTCATTGCATGTGAAAAATGTAAAGTATGCAAGTACTGTATGTACAATATTTGGCATCCACAAATGCTGAAACAACTTTAGGAAATGGATTACTGAACTTATTTTTCCTTTAAAGGTATCACAGATGTGTTGATTCTTTGATTTTTTTTCAATTTTGTTACAAAATTTTAGAGAGCTATGCTGAGCTATGATTGGAGAGATCATTTTCAAATTTAAATTTTAATGGGTTAATACCTTCTGAGAGCAATTATAACGGTCATCAGTGTGTTTCTGTGTTATAGCATATTGTGTCTGGTAAAAAAAGAAATAAAACCTAATGTACACTGAAATACATAATCAAATTCATTAGTAAATAGTAAATACAATTTCAGACAGTTTAAACAACAAGATAATTGTCCAAGATACAGTATTATTCTTGATTACAATTTACATGACACTGCACACAGAAAGATTACACACACACATATATATATATATATATACACATGTATTTATTTATTTATGTACACACACACACACATATATATATATATATATATATATATATATATATATATATATATATATATATATATATATATAAAAATAAAAGGACAAAGACTTTCTATTGAAACTCCATTTATCGCTACAGATCTGTTTCGAGGGGTGGTGAAACCATCCTCTCTCTTCAGGTGATTATAGAAGAACTATATATTCTTCTATAATCACCTGAAGAGAGAGGATGGTTTCACCACCCCTCGAAACAGATCTGTAGTGATAAATGGAGTTTCAATAGAAAGTCTTTGTCCTTTATTTTGTTATTTGCTCTACCAAAAGTATTGAGCACTCTCCTACGGAAGGATCTACTCAGAAAATCCTCTATATATATATATATATATATATATATATATATATATATATATATATATATATATATATATATATATATATATATATATATATATATATATATATTTAGATATATATTTATATATAATTTGATATAACTATATTGTGATGGCCTAGCAAGCTGTCCAAGGCCTACTCTGCCTTTGCACAGAGTCGGCCGAGATGGGCACCAGCCTCCCCATGACATTAATTAGGATTAAGTGATTCAGAAAATAAATGACTGAATTAATAAATTACGTTATAATTACCTGGATGTCCTGCCACCTTTAATACCACCTTCAGGAGCAAGGTTAAAGAAGAGTCTATAAAAGTATTTTTAGGGCACTTCCTTTTGGAATGGCAAAGAAAAAGTGATAAGATATATGACTGGTCTGGCTGTAGTTTCCATAGACTATACATAGTATGAAAAGTACCACTTGTACACTGTAAGCTGAGGACAAACCACTGTATTTAAATAATTGCATGTTTAAATCAAAGTACTAGGTCATGCTTCCTTAGGAACACAAGATCGGGCAAAATAAAAACAGTGATATTTTACTGTTTCTTGTATTATTTTGTGTTGTTAAGGGAAAAAAACAAAATACCTGTTCTTAAAATGAAATATTATTGTTACATTTTTACCTGACTTCTGGAGTTTGAATAATTGAAATCTTCCAAACAGGGACTAAAACACAGAATGACTTTACTTAATCAGATCTATTTTAAACTGCAGTGGCTGAGCTTGTGTAAACACTGTAACATCAATATCCTTAATCTATTCCCTACTGGCACGTTGTACACCTAAAAAAATGCAACTTGATGAAATCAAAACACTATCGCTTTCTTAATCTGTTTTAATCGTTTTAACAAAACTGATGCTTTTATATTATAAATATTTTGGTATTTGTGTGAACATTATAGTTATATAAGATTTTTGATCTGCTATAACACAGAAATTCTTACAGTAATCAATTCCTCAGCATAGCTTCCCAAAATTTTGTAACAACTTGGAAATATCAATGAATCGCCATGTTTGTAATAGTATTAAAGCTCAATAATGTTTTTTTTTTGTTTCCAAATCTATATACAGTACTATATAAATATAAATACAGTAGATACCAAATCAGAACCTTATACAGTACTTGCATTCAGAGCTGAGATATTACCTTCTGAAAATGCAAAATATCTCAAAATTGCTTTGCGATGCGATGTTGTAGCCTTGTTTAAATTTTTTTACACCATGAAAGCATTGGAGTTAAAAAAAAATTATAGTAACAATATTTTACCAGACTCTCAAAAAAATTAAGTGGCTGAGCACTTTCCCACATGGTTAAATCATAGTAGGACGGCAGGCCTATTTTTACTTGCAAAAATATTTTCATAAGAATCTGAATCAGTGAACTGTGGAGATCTGATGATTTCACATGCAATGACCCTATTGTCATATACTATACTGTATTTTTTTTTTTTTTTAATTATTGCTATTCATAAATTTCAGAAATTGTTGATGTGTTTACTGTGAAAGCTCATAGCACAGCTGTAAATGTATGTCACTGAAAGCAGTGCGTGGGTATTTCTTATTTTTTTCAATTAAGGTATATTAGTAATTTTCCTCCACAGCAGCTTATCTTATTTTGTATTTGTACAATATATAATTATTTTCCAAACCTGATAATGGTAAAGATAATAAGGTGTTACATTCAATAAAAATTCAATTAAGAACACAGCCCAAAAATATTCAGGGAAAAGTAGAAAAAGTGGCTACTGTAAAATTTATGCAATTAAGTACTTACAAAAACTTTGATTTTCATTTTAAAGCAACTACGACGGTTTACCTGAGCCTGCTGTTGAGTTTCAGTAAGTTTGCCTGTTGTATGCTAATTTCATATTTTCCCAATGAGTCAGTCAAAACCAAAATATCATGTAAATCATCATTTAATATTATAACACTTTGATTTTCTGCCAAGCCAGTTGTGTTAGCTATTAGAGCTAATATTAGGCCTACAAAGAACATTTAAACATTGTCAGTTTATGTTTTAAAAAAGCACAAACTTTTCCTTCTCCATTCAAATTAGATGGTATTCTAACTTTTGGAAAGATTTTGAGTCATTTATTATTACAGTATATGGAAAATTATTATAATGATATGAACCAGTAATTCACAACCGGTACCACCCTGGAGTTTGGTTTTATATCCCTATCACCTGCATGTGGCTGTAATTATAATTACATTCTGTATCAAAAAATATTACAGCAAAGAAATTATACAGTGATGGTTGGATCTATATATTTTTTAGAAACGTGAGGAATTCATTCCAATTCCAGCTCTTGATTGATGTACATTGTGCAGTTACTATCAGCATTTAAAAAGAAGAGACCTGCAAAATTTGTAAAGAGCAGACTTAATTGTAAATTGGAAATGTAATGAAATAAGTGCAACTATTCAATGCCACTAATATTATACTTTAGTAGAGTAATGAAGAATAATTGCTAAACTGTTTCTCATCACTGTAAAGAATGACATGATTTGTTAACTTAATCAAATTCTGTTCTGATTCACCAAAGACTGGATATCTCAGTAAAAATCTTGCTTAGCATTGTATTATTGATTATGGATTGCTTTTTTTTTCTAGTCCCAAGCCCAAAGGATTCTACAAGACCTGAATTAAGCTTATTCCTGAACAGAGTAACATACTGGGCTGAAGCACTGGATTCTCACAACCGAAATGAAGCTTGCTGAGCTGGAGTTGAAAAAAAAAATAGACAGCAGAAACAATTCAGATGTCATTTTATAAACATCCTTCTTGAAAACGCAGCATCAAAAACATATAGAGAAATATCATGTAAATGCACTATACAGTTGTAAATAAATAAGTTTGGTGTAATATGTGTTTACTGTAATATGGTAATGAATATATACTGAAATAAAGGTTAATAAATGTTTCGTTGAATATTTGGTAATATTATATACTGTAAATTCATGTTATGAGGATGGGCAAAAAAAGTTCATAGGCTGAAAGGTTCATAGTAATCCATCACACCACCAGGATAAGGGATCCAAGCACTGCAACACTGATTGAAGTGTATAGACTACAGGGGAATATGTTTTTTAAAAAGGACATATAGGGTGACCATTGCATCACAGTCAGCCTATGATCTTCCCAGCCCATTCTTTTATCATACCATTTCAAATGTCAGGTTAATGACTGAATGAATTTCGCTCAGGTATGGAACTTAGACATGCACATTCTCTGCCTGTATAGCTAAGCTGATTATTTAATTAAACCGATGGGCCAGCATGTGTATGGGGCTTTGTATGTATATGTAAGTATGTTAGTTGTTATAAAATATTTTGTGTAAACTGATATTTTTAAAAATCGCAAAATATTTTCTTTTAATCAATAAATAAATATGTACAAAAGCAATGCTGTTTTTCAATAAATTTAACGAAGTGATAAAACATTTTCAAATATAATCGTAATTTCTTTCATTACACACAGCAGATCAGCTGATTGTAGACACACATTGGTTGGTTAATATGTGCTAATAGGCTATTCTAAGCAAACACATTAAACAATTCTGATGAGTGCAAAAAAATGATTGTGATTTAAACTTGATATGAAGGTGGCTCAGCTGCACTGTGGCTCTGTCATAAGCGCTGTCGCCTTAGAGCAAGAAGATTCTGGGTTCGAATTTTGTGGCCAACGAAAATGTCCCTTACAGCCCCGACAAATGATATTGATGGATTGATGGATGGAAGTGACTGAGCCTCAAGCTTTACTGTCAAATAGGTTCTAATCAGTGTTCAGCTTGTAACAGGTTTTCTGATAAGTGGCTATCCAAAGTGAAACATGGGTTAGTGACACTCCAGCTGTGGTGCATTGTTAACAACAGGGCTGGGAGAGTATAATCGATTCACTTTAACACTTTAAAAACGGATTTTGAAAATGATTTTGATATGGAGAGCACTTTGTTATGTCCAGAGGTAAATTTCTTATTTTTGGCAACCCCTGAGAAAGGGAAAAAGCTGAAAGGAAGAAAGAAATTAGGTGATGGGCCTGGGATTATATGAGTAACATTTGTTACAAGTTTCCCAGCAAAACCACATCATAGGCTTAATATCTCTGATTAATCTACTTTACACATTGTTTTAAGTCTGTCTGTTTACAATGACAATAACCACTGGACCACTGCTTGTTACACTGTTTTTTTCTTCTGATGACTACAACTTTTTGTTTCATGCACAACATTCTTTCCTCAGGATGGTGATGTTTCATGGCACCTGATGCAGGGTTTTTTAAACTCACCTACAAGAGTAAGCAACTGTTTTTGTCAACTGTCATTGTGGCCGATTCTATTTTATTTCTAAGCAACAACAGTATAATTCATGTTTATTTAATGTGCCATGTAAATGTTAATATGGCTCACACAAAGACAAGGTAAAAGGAAAGCAATCCTATGGGCCCTCTGGTGGCACAGCAGTACATATTTTGTGTAAAGGTTTTCAAATTTATTGAAAATTAAAAGTGTTTATTTAAGTATAATAAGACGTTTTTTGACATTGTCTAAGGGTTCTTGTGATTGGTAAAATCAAACAAAATCAAAGAAAGACGATTCATCTATTACTCTCAGAAGACGAATCAAATATTATATAGTTCAACTAAAAACATTCTCAGATATATTTCATACTACATCTGCAAGTACATGTGCTAAATACGTTTACAAATTGAGCTAAAGTTATTTATCTATTCCAAGGCACAAACAAATATTAATACATATTTACAGCACAATAACATACTATTAATTTTATAAAAGTACTGACCATAAGGCTGCAGATCCAGGCTGGATGGCTTATGATTATTGTAGTCATTCATTCTCTGTGCGTCAATATTTGTGTTCTAACACATGTGCAGGAACCGGAGGCGGGACTAACAAACTGCTTTATTCTCACACTCGCACTTTGATTGACAGTCTTCAGCTATTATTGCTTACTGATAATTTTATGTTTGTTGATTGGTCAGCTCGGGCGTGCACATGCGCAATGCCCGTTATACGTTAAGTTCCGGTTTACTTCCTGACTCTAGTCATGCGGAACTTATCTCCGACTTTCTCTTCAATAACACTCATTAAGTTTATTTATAAGATTGTGAATGCACATAATTTCTTGTCCAGCGGAACTCAACTCCTGCTGTGTGTGTGTGTGTGTGTGTGTGTGTGTGTGTGTGTGGGGCGGGGGGGTTGCACGTGCACCCTGTGTAACCCCACCCCTCAGCCTATGCCCTTGTTGACAGTTCAGTTCAGTTTATTTTCTATAACCGCTTATTCCTAATTAGGGTCACGGGGAGGCTGGCGCCCATTCCAGCCAACACCAGGCGAGGGCAGAGTACACCCTGACAGCTCACCAGGCCATTGCAGGGTGGACACATGCTGACAGCTTTGCAGCCTACTCTTTATGAAAGTCAGCAATGGGTCTTTTACATAGACAGTGAGAGACATGGCCAACCTTTGATAACCCAATTAGCTGCACTTGGGTGGGGTGGGGTGGGGGGTGTTAGGTTAGGTTAGATGGTAGATTGTGATTATGATATTGTCTAAATAGCTTCAAAACATATTTGGCCAAATAAAATGCCATGAATGAGCAAAGACTTGACAAAGAATTTGGTGGGTGGGACCCTAACACAGCAGGCTCAGGAAACAACCAGAGTGCAAAATGTCTGTCTGTCTTCCTTTCGGCTTTTTCCCTTTTACTCGGGAGTCGCCACAGCGAATCATCTGATTCACATGTTTGATTTGGCAGAGGTTTTTACGTCGGATGCCCTTCCTGTCACAACCCTTTTAGCAAGGGACAGAAACACGCTGACGACTTTGCAGCCTACTCTTTACGAAAGTCAGCAATGGTTCTTTTACATGCCTCTCACCATAGACAGTGACAGACATGGCCCGCCTTTGATAGCCCAGTTAGCTGCACTGGGGGGGACAGTGACAACCCTGTGGAGAGTGGGACTCGAACCCCCAACCTTTGGATCAGCGATCCAGCGCCCTATACCACTAGACCACCACTGCCCCATAGAGTGCAAAATGTCTATTGGTAAGTAAATATAGTCTACAGGCTTAGCTATATGTTCCACTTAGAAATTGTATTGTAAATATACACACTTGATTGAAACTTTATATTTGGAAATCCATGCATTTATTCATGCAGTTTAGGAGGATTGAAATGATGCAATTTTTTTTGTGAATCGCAAAGTACGCTTAAGGGTTGGCATAGACCTTTATACCTTTTTAGGTTTATCACTGCTTCCAGTGCATTATCAACATTTTTAGTGTTGTGTGGTAATGGTTGTGTGTAAATGGGAAGGAGTCAGAGGCTGAAGATGTATGGTACACTGCTGTTTACCCACAGATGAAAATATGCTCAGTAGTGAGTTATTACAGATATTTTTATTCATAAGCTCACCATGCTGATTTTGCCAGTTTCAAAATCTATGACATGGCATAAAATTATCATTTTTAGAAGAAAAATAACATATGTTCATCCCAAATCAATTGTTATTTTTTCACTTGGGCATTTGAAGGTGTCTATGACAACAGTATATAATTTTTTTCCTGGCTTTGTTGCTTTGTAGTCATCATTTGATTTAGCCCAACATTCCATCTTTTGCTGTTTCATCAGACCTCGATCCGCTGTAAATATTTTCTGTTCCAGAAGTAGCAGAGTTGTCCTCATCATCAGCCTTGGGCTGAAGTTCAGGCCCAGAAAACTGATGACTTCCTTTGGTTAACAGGCTGCTAGTTGATGTTTTTGGAGAGTCAAATCCCTTTTTCACAATATCTACAATTAGAGCAAATTTATTAGCACTTAGCTGTTTCTCAGTTAGACTAATTAGAACTTTCATCACAATGGTAGAACAGCAAATTGCAATAATAAAAATAAGAATTAATTTCTCTGTTAATGTACAGGTGGAAAAAAAAAAAAATAACTTACCTAATATTTCAATGTCGTGAGCTGTGATAAACTTAAGTGTTTCATCCTGGCTCATGGATGGCACTGTGTCAGAGCCAGTGCTGTGAAGGATACTCTCAAACAAATGGCTAGCAAGAGCATCCCTCATCCTAGAATCTCTGTCAATGCTAGCATCATATTTGGGATTTAAGAAATCAAGCATTGTTTCAAAAACTCTGTCCACCATTTCTATTACAGTATCATATACTGTTGGGGAGGCAGTATGAAATTTGTCTGAGTGGCTTCTAAAAGTTTTTTTCACCACTTCTTTAAGTTCTATCAGTGCATTGGCAATCACTGATGCCACGCCATCACTGATATCAGGCAAGAAATTTCTGTTGTTGAACATTTGTTCCTGAGAGGTGGTATTCTTTACATAATCTATTTTTGTATCAAATTTCATTGTATGCTCTTGGTCATGAACCTGGGATATGATCTTTGCTAATTTAGCATGACTCTCACCGATAATGCCCACAGCAAGCCGATTCTTAAACTGTGCAGAGTTTATGCAGTCCAGTACAACATTGGCAATATTGGCCCTTAATTGAGGGTCAACCCCTTCATGAATAGTTAAAGAAATCTTTTTGCTTGTTTCGTATTTCAAGAGGTCAGGCAACTTTTCCTGAAAAAGAAAAATCTTAGAATTATGCAAAGAAGTACCATCTTAAAGGAGCCCAGGGTAGATACCTGAGGTATGCCTCATGTTTTTCTTACCTGGTAAGTTGTCTTTACATTGTGTCTCCTGTCTCTCAATCGAGGAAGACTGAACAAATCCACTTCAGGTTCGAGACAGAGATGTTCCGGTTTCCAGGGTCTGTTTTCTGCAGGTCCTTTCAATCAAACCCTCCATAAATAATATGATTGCTTGCTTTGTCCATCATTAAGGTCTTGTAAAAGCTAATAATTCATATCTGACCTGCACTCCCTTGTTCCTCCATTTCTAAGTTGTTTGTGGTGTTGATTGATTGAGTTGCATTAATAGGACGTAGACAGCTACTTGGTTTTGCCATGGCATGCATGTTATCTTCCACATGTGTCTACATTGAAAATTAGACTCATTTTTGATTTGTCATAATGTCAGCCTGTACAAAATATGCAAATCTATTGTCTGTCTTCCTTTCGGCTTTTTCCCTTTTACTCGGAAGTCGCCACAGTGAATTATCTGATTCGCATATTTGATTTGGCAGAGGTTTTTACGTCGGATGCCCTTCCTGTCACAACCCTTTTTAGCAAGGGACAGAAACACGCTGACGACTTTGCAGCCTACTCTTTACGAAAGTCAGCAATGGTTCTTTTACATCCCTCTCACCATAGACAATGAGAGATCTGGCCCGCCTTTGATAACCCAGTTAGCTGCACTGAGGGGGACAGGGACAACCTTGTGGAGAGTGGGACTCGAACCCCCAACCTTTGGATCAGCGATCCAGCGCCCTATACCACTAGACCACTAGACCACCACTGCCCCAAAATATGCAAATCTATACAATCTATATATTATTACAATAGCATCTGCAGTTTTTGATACTTTAATGCTTTCTTCTGTAAAGAAAAATCTTTTGTCTATAACTACATTTGACATCTATGTTCAATGACTGTACTAAATTGCCACTGTACAATTAACTAAACTGAAAATGATCCATTGTTGCAACAAATTATTACATTTCAAACAATTAACATATCTCTATTGTCACTTTATGCATGATGGATTCAATTTAATGAGTTCATTCAGTGGTGTGCTAAACCCTGCAAATTTGGCACTATGGAATACACAATGAAATCTTTTTTAAAAGCTAACAACATAAAGAATGCATCAAGTAGTAAAATTGTTCAATGAACAGTTTAACTACCTTAGATCCTGTAGTTTGCTGTGTAAAGCTGGGACTTGGTTCTGAAGCAATTAGCATTGCAGCTTTCCGTCTTGTTCTTTAAAAAACAAGCATATTCAATCAAATTAAAAACACTATTGTGTGTTAATAAATGTTAATACATTTTTTTGTTTACAAAATGAGTTAAATAAATCTAGCATTCCAATATTCTGGTAGAAGCTAAACACACTCATTTTGCTAATTTGTATGTTCTCTGTGTGAAATGGAGAATTTACTTTACTTGGTCGATATCTGAAGTTTACATTCCATCGATTCCAGCATCTGTAATAATGCAATAAAAACAAGTACACATGATATTTTAACACTGCACTGGTATACAAATATTTTCAAATATTATGAAAAAATTGATGAAAAATAAATTCCTTACAGCTTCATGACGAAGTCTGTCCTTGTGAAGCATATTTTGTTTGTTCCTTTGAGAAAGAAGACAAAAACAAAACTGAAAATAGAATTGAATAGAATAGAAATATGTATAAATATGTAAATTTTTAAAAAGGTCATCTTTAAATTTAGAGGTGACCTTGTTTTGAGAGAGAGACGCTCCCCGACTTACGTTTTTAATTGGTTCCGGAGGGCCGAACGTAAGTTGAAAGTGAATGTAAGCTGTTACAGCGATGTATGACGTATGACATGTGACGTATGACGTTTATACTGTACTATACATCTATAAAATACCATTACCGTATCTCATAAAACACACCTAAATCAATTATTATAAACATAACATTGTAAAAGACTATCTGTCTGTCTGTCTTCCTTTCGGCTTTTTCCCTTTTACTCGGGAGTCACCACAGCAAATCATCTGATTCGCACATTTGATTTGGCAGAGGTTTTTACATCGGATGCCCTTCCTTTCACAACCCTTTTTAGCAAGGGACAGAAACACGCTGACGACTTTGCAGCCTACTCTTTACGAAAGTCAGCCATGGTTCTTTTACATCCCTCTCACCATAGACAGTGAGAGACATGGCCCGCCTTTGATAACCCAAATATATCAAATAATATCAACATTAATTTCAAATAAATTAAAGCAAAATAATTTAAAATAGATAAATTTCAATCAAATTCACTCATCAAATATCAAATACAGTATCAAATATAACCTTTAACATTCTCTATGATGCGATCTTTCTGCTTGTAAATGGTTCCAATGGTCGACGGATGGTCACGTTACATGAAGCTGAGCCAAGTGAGTCACTTACATGAAGCTGAGCCGAGTCACATACATGAAGCTTAAAACAGCCAGTCAACGCTTACAATATGTGAGGCGCGCAATACCGAAAGTAGTTTACTTGCTGTGCTTAAAACAATTATACGGACTTCCGGTCTTTCAAGTGAGCAAGGGCGCGGTTGAACTCAATTAGTACTCAGCCTGCACTGATGTGAATCACCAGCAGAGCGGAGAGTTCTCTTTCTTTTCTGGATTCGGGTTTTCATTCATTTTACAACTCTCTTTGCTTAACAGGGTATGCATGGTAGATTGCGCTGATCCGAGTTAATTAATCTCTGTGTATGAGACTTGCACCCATGCTAGTAGGCTTACGCCTCTGACCAACCATAATTGCTTAGGGTTACAAAAGTCCACAAAACAGTGTAAACACAAACATCACAGAGATGACGTCTTAACACAAGGGTACCACGCTATATAACTGATATATATATATATATATATATATATATATATAAAACGATATATATAACTGAACTGGGAAGAAAGAGGGGCACATTCAGTCTGTCGTTTGTAAACAATGGACGCAGCGTCATTACGTCATTGCCTCATTATGTCAGCATACTACGTAGGTACGTCTAAACGTTTTTGAAAACAAACCCCATAAAATCGAAAAAACGTAAAACGGATGAACGCAAGTCGGGGAGCGTCTGTACATATTTTAGTTTAATTACTTATGCCAACGCTGACATTAAATTGGCACATTAAATTCAGGAATTAGGGCAATGGTGGCCCAGTGGTAAGGTGCTGGATCCTAAGGTTGGGGGTTCAAGCCCCATTGTCAATGGCTGTCACTGCTGCCTCCCTGTGCAATTGGGTTATCAAAGGCTAGCCATGTCTTTCACTGCCTATGGTGAGAGGCATGTAAAAGATCCATTGCTGAATTTTGTCAAAAGTAGGTTGCATATAACTGTGTTTCTGCCCTGCAATGAACTGGTGAGTTGTCCAGGGTGTATTCTGCCCTCACTGAGATGGCTGATAGGTGACAGCTTCCCCACGAACCTGATTATTAACATTTAAAGATAACCTGCCTTTTTACCTTTTGTATTTTAATATTTTATCTGTGGTTGTGTCTTTTCACTGTTTAATCCCATATTTTATTTTAAGTACTTAGGCTCAACAGTACAGAGCAATGAGTGTGGAAGAGGTGAAGATGCGTGTGCAGGCAGGTTGGAATGGTTGGAGAAAAGTGTCCGGTGTGATGTGTGATAGGAAGGTATCGGCAAGAATCAAAGGAAAAGTGTACAAGACGGTGTTGAGGGCAGCGATGTTGTCTGGTTTAGAAACAGTGGCACTGAGGAAAAGACAGGAGGCAGAGCTGGAGGTAGCAGAGATGAAAATGTTGAGGTTCTCTTTGGGAGTAACGAGGATGGATAAGATCAGGAATGAGTACATCAGAGGGACAGCACATGTTAGAGGTTTTGGAGACAAAGTCAGAGAGGCTAGATCAGAATGATTTGGACATGTACAGAGGAGAGATAGTGAATATATTGGTAGTAGGATGCTGAGGCTGGAACTGCCAGGCAGAAGGCCCAGAGGAAGACCAAAGAGAAGATTTATGGATGTGGTGAAGGAGGACATGAAGGTAGTTGGTGTAAGAGATGAAAATGCAGAGGATAGGGTGAGATGAAGGCAGATGATTTGCTGTGGCGACCCCTGAAGGGAACAGCTGAAAGGGAAAGGAGAATCTCATATTTTATTTATTTTCTATTATTTTCATTAGTATTCCTTCATTCATTCATTTTCTGAACAGCTTAATTCTAATTAATGTCGTGAGGAGGCTGGTGCCCATTTCAGCTGACTCTAGTCAAGAGTCTAGTCTAGTCATTACACCCTATATATCTTGCTAGGCCAATGCAGGCAGAAACAAGCAGACAGCAACTAAATGGCCTGTACTTTATGTACAATGGTTCCTTTATATGCCTCTCAACATAGACAGTGAGAGACATGGCTGGCTGTCAATAACAGTTATCTGCACTGACAGGGCATTCGGCAGGTCTTTCGGACCTGTCATGGGGTTAGGCGTCCCAGCCACAATGAGTCTCCACTGTCATGTTTGCGTGCCACAAGACGGTCGGTAAGAGGACTTGTCTACCTACACATGCGAAGACGGTCCGGCTGACTGTGCGGAAGAAACCACCAAATTGGTTCAGTAGACAAGAAGGGGAACCCAGTGAAAACTTGTGATGTTCAACCAGGACACAGTGACACATAGGAAACTGCTGGCCATCCACTGCATCCTGACTTATCTTCAGCCATCCTGACTATGTCGTGCCACTGGACTCAGATAGACCGGGATGAGAGTGAGGCTGAGGATCTGTGCAACTATCCCTCACTTAAATTCAAGTGCAAGTCATGACTTCACCCATACCACAGATCATCGATCTGATATGAAGTCGTGGTTATCTTTGACCTTGAAGGAAGAACAACATATCTGCATTGGGGGATGGGGTTGGGTAGCAGCAGTGACAACTTGGTGATAGTGGAGGTGGAGCTTGGACACCCTGACCTTTGGATCACAATAAGTCGAATACTCTACGACCAGCCCACCACTGCCGTTTCTTATATGTAATTTTAATATAATTTTATTTGTCACTTATTTAATTCTTCAAATTTAGCAAGGGTTATTTACACCACTTTAACTGTATATAAGTTACTTGACTTAATTTAAGTAATTCATCAGCTTTATTAATATTTTTCGTTTTAATTTACAGAAATATCAGTGTACATTACACTGACAAATTTCAGAGGAGAGCCAGTAGAATTATCAGGGACTCCATACTCCCTTCCCCATCTGGAAAAAGGTACAGGACACTAAAAACAAAAACGAACAGACTCAAGAACAGATTTTAGCCAGAAGCTGTTAAACTTGCAATACCACCACCACCAGTGTCACTCACATACACTGGCTGAATAATCATCACTCAGTCCATCTTCCCGGACAATGCAAAACACATGTTTAAGTGCAATACTCATGTTTAGGTTGCAAGTGCAATCGATACTCATGTTTAGAGCAGGCCTTGAAAATCATAACATTTTGGCAACATGCAGCTTATAATTAAAGCACTACCCTTTACCTGCTGTATATCATGCACTTTTGATATATCATTCACCCTTTTATATAAGTGTGAATGTGTGAATATATATATAGGTCTGTAAATGTGTGAATATGTGAATAGATATAAAGGTGTATATGTGTGTATCTATATGTGTGCATATTTGTACATGGTATGTGTGTATATGCATATGAAGTATATACCAGTATACATTTATACCTTAGTATAATTCCTCAGTTGTCTTTGGGGAATTTTCTTTTAATTGCTGCTGAATAAATTACTGCTAAACTGATTTTCATTGGGCATGCAACAATTGACAATAAAGATCTTTTTATCTTTATTTTTATTGAAGCTTAGTTAAAGTGAAGAAGATCATAAGTCTGTACCTTTCCTGTTGTGCCAAAAGAAATTTGGTAAGCATTTCAGCTGTGCGCAGCTTTTAGCAGACTCTACAATGATGTCACAATAATAACTGTCCCAGTGGAAAACGTCACAGTGACTGCACATGCAATAAGCACACCAAAAACAATAGGAAATCTTCTGCGTAGTTCTGTGTAGTTACCTCACTTAACCCCCCCAATTATGTTAATAATATGTGCTACATATTCAGCAGGTGATGACCATCATTGTGACAGAGACAAAGATGCATGTTTAGTATCACCTGGTGTGTAGTAGTAACATTACATAGTGTTCCAAATTGGTAGGGTAGTGCCGTTCCAAGGAAAGATAGACAGAGATTGAGACTTGGAGTTCAGTCCCTGGTAGAGCATCGCTGCCATTATGGGGGACATCCCACATTTACAGGATACTCTTCTTCTTCTTCTTCTTCTTTTACTTTCAGCTGCTCCCTTCAGGGGTCGCCACAGCAAATCATCCGCCTCCACCTCACCCTGTCCTCCGCATCTTCTTTTCTGACTCCAACGACCTTCATGTCTTCCTTCACCACGTCCATAAATCTCTTCTTTGGTCTTCCTCGAGGCCTTCTGCCTGGTAGTTCCAACCTCAGCATCCTACTGCCAATATACTCACTATCCCTCCTCTGTACATGTCCAAACCATCTCAATCTAGCCTCTCTGACTTTGTCTCCAAAACATCTTACGTGGGCTATCCCTCTGATATACTCATCCTATCCATCCTCGATACTCCCAGAGATAACCTCAACATTTTCATCTCCGCTACCTCCAGCTCTGCCTCCTGCCTTTTCCTCAGCTCCACTGTTTCTAAGCCATACAACATCGCTGGCCTCACCACCATCTTGTACACTTTTCCCTTCATTCTTGCTGACACTCTCCTATCGCACATCACACCGGACACTTTTCTCCAACCATTCCAGCCTGCCTGCACACCCTTCTTCACCTCTTTTCCACACTCTCCATTGCTCTGGATTGTTGAGCCTAAGTACTTAAAATCCTCCACCTTCGTTATCTCTGCTCCCTGTAACATCACCGTTCCTCCTGGGTCCTTCTCATTCACACACATGTATTCTGATTTTCTGAGGCTAACCTTCATTCCTCTCCTTTCCAGGGCATACCTCCACCTCTCTAGATTTTCCTGCACTTGTTCTCTGCTCTCACTACAGATCACAATGTCATCTGCAAACATCATAGTCCATGGAGATTCTTGTCTCACCTCGTCTGTCAGCCTGTCCATCACCATAGCAAACAAGAAGGGGCTCAGAGCTGACCCTTGATGCAGTCCCACCTCCACCTTGAATTCGTCGGTCACACCGACAGCACACCTCACCACTGTCTTACATCTCTCATACATGTCCTGCACCACTCGAACATACTTCTCTGCCACTCCAGACTTCCTCATGCAATACCACAGTTCTTCTCTTGGCACCCTGTCATATGCTTTTTCCAGATCCACAAAGGCACAATGTAGCTCCCCCTGACCTTCTCTGTACTTCTCTATTAACATCCTCAAAGCAAACATTGCATCTATGGTGCTCTTTCTTGGCATGAAACCAAACTGTTGTTCACAAATGCTGACCTCTGCCCTTAGTCTAACTTCCACTATTCTTTCCCATAACTTCATCGTATGGCTCATCAACTTTATCCCTCTGTAGTTGCTGAAACTGCATGTCTCCCTTGTTCTTAAAAATGGGCACCAGCACACTTCTCCTCCACTCCTCCGGCATCTTCTCACTCTCTAGTGCCTTGTTGAATGTTCTTGTCAGAAAATCTACTGCTACCTCTCCTAGACACTTCCATACCTCGACAGGTATATCATCAGGACCAACTGCCTTTCCATTCTTCATCCTCTTCAATGCCCTTCTCACTTCACCCTTACTGATCTTTGCTACATCCTGCTCCTCAATGGTCACCTCTTCTACTCTTTTTTTCTCTTTCATTTTCCTCATTCATCAGCTCTTCAAAGTACTCTTTCCATCTTCCCAGCACACTTCTGTCATCAGTCAATATATTTCCCTCTCTGTCCTTTATCAATCTAACTTGCTGCACGTCCTTCCCATCTCTATTTCTCTGCTGTGCCAACCTGTATAGATCATTTTCTCCCCCTTTATTATCCAACCTATCATACAAGTCATCATACGCCCTCTGTTTGGCCTTAGCCACTGCTACTTTCGCCTTACGCTTTGTCTCCATTTACAGGATACATTTGTAAATATACTCATAAGCCATGTGACAATATAGTCAAATCATTTTATCCTCAGACATTATGTCAATCATTATCCATGAAGCCTCACCTCCCTATGGATAAAAGACCCTCTATTAACACTAAAGGCTTACTTAAAAGTCATTATACACTTGAGGGTTCTTTCTGTAGACTTTATTACAAACCACCTATGATCAATTTATTATCTATTAATTTATGATCAATTTATTATATGGAAAAAGAAATCAAAAGGACATGTAGTGGATGCGTGATCATGTAACTGGTGCCCTCAGAGAAATAAGTAGTGCAACTGAAGAAAACGACTTGGGAGTTACTTTCAACACATCCTTGAAATTTTCTGCTCACATAGTATTGTCAAAAAAGCAAATCAGTTTACCGGTCTAATTAAAAGAACCTTCAGCTTCCTCGACGTAAATATCTCCACCAGCCTGTACAAGTCAATTATTAGACCGAGGCTTGAATACGCAAGTGTAATCTGGAATCCATACGTACAAAAGGACATCAAAGCCCTAGAAGATGTACAGCGGAGAGCTACTAAAATTGTACCTCAATTAAGACATCTCTCATACGAAGACCGACTAAGAGCCCTAAACCTGCCAATCCTTAAACTTAGAAGAGTACGAGCCGATCTTATTCAAGTCTACAAAATCTTTAAAGGAATTGACATCCTGAACTCTGATACCTTCTTCAGGATAAAAAAACACCAGTATCCATGTCGACGCTCTCTGACAATATTAAAACAACATGAAAAACTGAACTGCAGAAAATTCTTCTTCTCACAAAGGATTGTTAACATATGGAATGACCTACCAGATAAAGTCGTTCAAGCTGATAGCGTCAACTCATTCAAGAATTTACTTCAGAGCTGCTTGGGTACTATTGCTTATACCTACTAACTGAATAAAACTGACAGCGATCTCTACCGCCCAGCTGAAAATATTCAACATTGTCTTTGCGATACCAATTCGTGTGGTAGGCGCTATAAGGCTTGGCTTAAGGGAAGAGCCCGAAGAATACAGGTGAATATTAAACTCCGATTATCAAGAAGATCATACATTTACACACCAGATTAGAAGTACAGAGAAGGCCAGAGGGAGCTGCATTGTGCCTTTGTGGATCTGGAGAAAGCATATGACAGGGTGCCGAGAGAGGAACTGTGGTATTGCATGAGGAAGTCTGGAGTGGCAGAGAAGTATGTTAGAGTGGTGCAGGACATGTATGAGAGATGTTAGACAGTGGTGAGGTGTGCTTTCGGTGTGACAGAAGAATTCAAGGTGGAGGTGGGTCTGCATCAAGGGTCAGCTCTGAGCCCCTTCTTGTTTGCTATGGTGAAGGACAGGCTAACAGACAAGGTGAGACAAGAATCTCCATGGACTATGATGTTAGCAGATGACATTGTGATCTGTAGTGAGAGCAAAGAACAACTGCAGGAAAATCTAGACGTGGAGGTAAGCCCTGGAAAGGAGAGGAATGAAGGTTAGTCGCGGTAAAACAGAATACATGTGTGTGAACGACAAGGACCCAAGAGGAACAGTGAGGTTACAGGGAGCAGAGATAAAGAAGGTGGAGGATTTAAAGTACTGTACTTAGGCTCAACAGTCCAGAGCAATGGAGAGTGTGGAAGAGAGGTGAAGAAGCGTGTGCAGGCAGTTTGGAATGGTTGGAGAAAAGTGTCCGGTGTGATGTGTGATTGGAAGATATCGGCAAGAATAAAAGGAAAAGTGTACAAAAAGGTGATAAGGCCAGCGACGTTGTATGGTTTAGAAACAGTGGCACTGGGGAAAAGACGGGAGGCAGAGCTGGAGGTAGCAGAGATGAAAATGTTGAGGTTCTCTTTGGGAGTAACGAGGATGGAAAGAATCAGGAATGAGTACATCAGAGGGACAGCACATGTTATAGGTTTTGGAGACAAAGTCAGAGAGGCTAGATTGAGATGGTTTGGACATGTACAGAGGAGGGATAGTGAGTATATTGGTAGTAGGATGCTGAGGTTGGAACTACCAGGCAGAAGGCCCAGAGAAAGACCAAAGAGAAGATTTATGGATGTGGTGAATGAGGTCATGAAGGTAGTTGGAGTAAGAGTAGAAGATGCAGAGGATAGGGTGAAATGGAGGCGGACGGTTCGCTGTGGCCTCCCCCTGAAGGGAAAAGCCGAAAGGAAAAGAATAAGAAGATTCTCTCTTTCTTTGTTTAACATCAGTTGTTCCATAAATTCTGCATTGTTCTTCATTGTTTTGGTTTTGTTCGAATAAAACTTATTTGAATAATATCTTTGCCAAAAAAAAAATCATAATCAGAATAAATAATTGAGAATAGATTGAAAAAAAAAAATTTTTTATTTTGAGGCCATATTGGCCAGGCCTAAGATAAACCTGTATTTTGTTGATGACTCCTCTGGATGAAGAGCTACTGTATATTTCCCCTTTCTTGCCAGATCAAATATGGTTTTCTCTCAAGTGACAATGTAATACATGTACTTTAATAAGAGTATCTGATTTACAAGTTATGAATAATCGCCCTCTAACTTACAAAGCGCCTTCATTACCACCCATCCCTGTTACTCATTACTAGATGTTAATAATGGCTCATGTATTCGCTTAGTTTTGCTTTTCTTTGAGCATGCATTTAATTCATTATAACAATATACTCTGGGCAAAAATAATATTAACCAGATATTAAACGGCACCATGTAACTGATAGCACTCTTGATGGTCGCTAGAAGTTTTTAGAGTTGTTTGCCTGCTATTGATACACACTTCACTCAACTTTCAGGATCCGTTGTGAAACAAAATGTTTGGATTCTTTTTGATTGATTAATATAAAAGACAAATGCCCCACACTTATTTGTGTTTTAAATTTGCATAGATTTGATGCTGTTTATACTATCAACTGAACACCCAGTGCCTTTCCTGCAGACCTTGTCTGTATGTACACAATGGCAGTGTTTAAATGTTTTTGTAGTCGATAGAAGAGGTAATAGGGAAACTGTCTTTTAACGTTTTTACAATATTTCCCCACTAGATGTCAGTCAAGGACGACAAAAGAATTCATTCACTCATTTTCCGAACAGCCTCAGCGGGGAGACTGGCATCCATCGCAGCCGACTCGGGGAGAAGGCAGAGTGAGAGGGGTTTTCAGAGTTGCAATAATTTCTATTTTCGCGTTTGATATCTTTTAACTATATATTCACATTTGTTCCCCTATGGAAAAGCACAGTGTTCTCATAAGTATTGTAACAACGATGTTGTTCCTCTTTTCGTGAGAAACTTACCAATTGTTCTTGTAATCAGCTCCTTGCATCTATTTTGTGTCCTATTTTGCCAGCTGTTCTTTTAAGTTTCGAGCTCAGGGCTCATACCCTAAGCAAGACAGTAGTTTTATAGTTCAAGATTCAAGATTTTTATTTGCCATTTGTGCTTTTACACACACAGGAATTCTTGTGTGGTTGTGCAAAGAGTCAAGTTGTAAAAAAACCCAAAACAAAACAAAAAAACCAGGAAGGCTCAAAACAGCAAGAACAAATGCTTCTATACAATAAATACATAACTCCTGTTTAAAAGAGACCTTATACAGGCCCAATGAACAATACAGACACTTACATTCATCCGTTTTGTTTTTTCGATTTTACGTTTTGGTAAAATTTTGAGTTTAGACGTACCTACGTAGTACACTGACGTAATGACGCAATGACACTGCATTCATTGTTTACAAACTACAGACTGAGTGTGTATATATCTCAGTTATATAGCGTGTTACCCTTGTGTTAAGACGTTGTCTCTGTAATCTTTGCGTTTACACTGTTTTGCGGACTTTTGTAACCCTAAGCAAATATGTTTGGTCAGAAGTGTAAGCCTACTAGCATTGGTGCAAGTCTCATACACAGAGATGAATTAACTGTCTGCTCAGATCGGCACAATCTACCATGCATGCAGTTAAGCAAAGAGAGTTGTAAAATGAAAGAGAACTCTCTGCTCTGCTGGTGATTCACATCAGTGCAGGCTCAGTACTAAATGAGTTCAACAGACCCTTGCTCACTTGAAAGACCGGAAGTCCGTATAACCCACCTTCATGCACAGCAAGTGCACTACTTTCAGTATTGAGCGCCTCACATATTATAAGCATTGATTGGCTGTTTTAAGCTTCATGTAAAGTGTGTCAGCTCAGCTTCATGTAAAGTGATCATCCGTCGACCATCGGAGCCATTTACAAGCAGAAAGATTGCATCATAGAGAATGTTGAAGGTTATATTTGATACTGTGTTTGATATTTGATGAGTGAATTTGATTAAAATTTATCTATTTGAAATTATTTTGCTTGAAATGAATTTATTTGAAATTAACGTTCATATTATTTTATATAGAGTTAGGGTTAGGGTTAGGGTTAGGGTAACATGCTATATATATAATGTGTGTGTATATGTATATAACTGAACTGGGAAGAAGGGGGGGCACGTTCAGTCTGTCGTTTGTAAATAATGGACGTAGCGTCATTACGTCAGTGTACTACGTAGGTATGTCTAAACTCAAAATAATATATATACAGACTTTATATAATATATAAGCTTATTAGTCCAATGAATAATGCTGTTTTGATTCAAATTTTTCATGCGCACAGTTGCTTGGTTGGCAAAAAGACAAAGAAGGTAAGAGCACAATGGTGAAATCTCCTGGAAAAATCTATGATAAATTCAAAACAAATCACAAATTAAATAAAGTTTCATTGGAAAGATATCTTGACAAACTGGTTATTGCTGATCAGTACAGTATCATTGATAAAAACAAGGAAAGATAGTGGGCTAAGCAACCAAATGTAAACTTTCCTGATAGTTTCAACTTGCCTAATGCACTACACTAGACTTTAGACACATGGATTGAAAGCCTTCAAGGCTTTTTTGAGCACACTGAGGACAAACAGCTAATCAGCATTCTGTTCAACAGCTAATCAGCATTCTGTTCATCCTATTAAAATAGCAACAATAATAATTCATTTGTGAATCCTTCGGATAGTACTTGGCTAGCCTCTGGGCAGACTGGAAGTTGGATTTTTATATATATATATATATAAATATAAAATTGATTTAGATCAGTTTGCTAATTTTTTTTAATTAAAAGTAATGACACCCTCTAAAATAAAGATGCATTAGCACGTATCCGTGGTAACTATATATATATATATATATATATATATATATATATATATATATATATATATATATATATATATATATATATATATATATATATATATATATATATATATATATACTGGTATATATTTTTTCACTTGCCTGTTAAGAATTGTTTGCTACTTGGTGATTATGTTCAGGGGGTTCCCACAGCCTGCTTACATGGAAAGTCAGTAAAAACAGATGCTGAATGTTTAACAAAAGGTGTTCAGCTATTTATTTCCAACACTGCAAATAGAAGCAAGTACTTATCCAACTATTTACATGGAGCGACCACATAAAGCACATTCACTGCTCACTGCACTGTTATGGTTTTGTGGAATAAAACTTACCCTTTACCTAACAGTGGTAAGGTAAAGTCTGTTGGGCTTTTTACACCCGAGCCATAGTGGCTCATCAGGCCAGTGCTTATCCCCGGTTTCCGTAGCGTGAAGCAACTAGGAGTACAACTCCTGGATCGTTACCTTCCCAGTATGTTTTACCGGTACCCATTTATACTGCTGGGTGAACAGAGGCATACTTGTGGTTCAGACTTTGCCCAGGGGTCTTAGCACAGTGGGGTCTAACTAGGATTCGAACACACAACCTCCTGATTATGAGCCTAACCACTATGCCACCAGGCCCACCTTACCTAACAGAGGCCATAGACTATTTCTTTCAGATAAGTTATCGTGTTTAACACTCCCAAATCCCCAGTCCGGTAGTCAAATTCTGAGATTTGTATGAACCTGGAATTGTCGGGTGAAGTTTTTCGCTGCTACTTTTGGTAGATTTTAGGTTGCCCCACAATATCCAGGGTCGCCACTCTGGGAAATTTGAGATACTAACCCTTTGAGGCCCAGATGTAATTTTTTTTGCATATTTTATAAGATTTCTGCACAGCACACAGTTATTTTTATGTTTGATGATGTTGCAAGATCACTGGACATATCTGCTTTATGTACAGGGCTTGTACAGCTATTGTAGACATTCACCCTTTGCTGTCCGTGACAATCAAAACATCCTGTCATTTATGCTATAAGTCTTGGAGATCTGAATTTGTTGTGTATTTGTGACTTTTAGGGTATACAAGGTAAGTTGTAAACTGAATAAAGGTGATGACAGGTGTTTCTTTTCAAAAGAATGCAAAATTTAATCAACATTAACCCCTTCCACCCAATGTGTTTTGAACAGTTCATATGATTAAATAAATAAAAAAAAAATCATAGCTCCATAATACCCCCAGCGCAGCTAACTAAATTAAGAAAAGCCAGCCATGTCTCACTGTCTGTGGTGAGAAGCTTGTGAATGAATCATTGCTGACTTTTGTCGAGAGTAGCGTTTCTGCTCTGTGAGCAGTGATGTGCGGTGAAGTTGAGAGCTATTGAGGCACTGATTTTAGAGTCAGATGTACAAATACAAAAATGCAGCCATGAGGTGGGGGGGCACTAACCAGTGTCTCTCCCCCTCATGCCGGTCCCAAGCCCGGAGAAATGCAGAGGGTTGTGTCAGGAAGGGCATCCGACGTAAAACCAATGCCAATTATTGATGATGCAAATCAAAAGTATTACCTCCATACCGGATCGGTCGAGGCCCGGGTTAACAACGACCGCCATCAGTGCTGTCAATCAACAGGGTGCTGATGGAAATTGGGCTACTGTTGGTCGAAGCCGCCGAAGAAGGAGAGGTGGGAGGCGTGTCCGTGAGCAGAGAGAGAAGAGAAAAGGCATGAGTCTAGGACTGAGAGTGGGGACTTTGAATGTTGGAACTATGCACACAGAAAAGGTAGAGAGCTGGTTGACATGATGCAGAGGAGGAAGGTGGACATACTGTGTGTTCAGGAGACCAGGTGGAAAGGTAGCAAAGCTAAAAGCTTAGGAGCAGGGTTTAAGCTATTTTATCAATGTGTGGATGGGAAGAGAAATGGAGTCGGAGTCATCTTGAAGGAGGAGTTTGTCAGGGAATGTTCTAAAAGTGAAAAGAGTGTCAGACAGAGTGATGAATCTCAAGTTAGAAATTGAAGGTGTAATGCTCAATGTTGTTAGTGCTTATGCCCCACAGGCAGGATGTGAGCTAGAAGAAGGAGAGATTCTGGAGTGACTTAGATGAAGTGATGCAGAGTACCCCAGAGGTGAAAGAGTGGTCATTGGTGCAGACTTCAATGGACATGTTGGTGCAGGCAACAGAGGGACGAGGAAGTGATGGGGCAGGTTTGGTATCCAGGACAGGAGCAGAAGGACAGATGTTGATAGATTTTGTAAAGGATGGAAATGGCTGTGGTGAATACTCTTTGAGAAGAAACAGGAGCATAGGGTGACTTATAAAAGCGGAGGTAGCGCTACACAGGTAGACTACATCTTGTGTAGGCGATGTAATTTGAAGGAAGTCAGTGACTGCAAAGTCATCGTGGGTGAGGAGTGTTGCCAAACAGCATAGGATGGTGGTGTGCAGGATGACTCTGATGGTGAGAAAGGTGAAAAAGGCAAAGGCAGAGCAGAAGACAAAGTGGTGGAAGCTGAAAAAGGAAGAGTGTCGTGTTGTCTTCAAGGAGGAGTTGAAACAGGCTTTGGGTGGCCAGGAAGTGCTTCCAAATGACTGGACAACCACAGCAAATGTGATCAGGGACACAGGTAGGAGAGTACTTGGTGTGTCCTCTGGAAGGAAAGTAGATAAGGAGACTTGGTGGTGGAATGAGGAAGTGCAGGAGTGTGTACAAAGGAAAAGGTTAGCCAAGAAGAAGTGGGACATTGAGAGGACCGAAGAGAGTAAACAGGGGTACAGGGAGACACAGCGTAAGGCGAAAGTAGCAGTGGCTAAGGCCAAACAGAGGGCGTATGATGACTTGTATGATAGGTTGGATAGTAAAGAGGAGAAATGATCTATACAGGTTGGCACAGCAGAGAAATAGAGATGGGAAGGGACGTGCAGCAAGTTAGATTGATAAAGGACAGAGAGAGGAACTGTATTGACTAATGACAGAAGTGTGCTGGGAAGATGGAAAGAGTACTTTGAAGAGCTGATGAATGAGGAAAATGAGAGAGAAAAAGAGTAGAAGAGGTAACCATTGAGGAGCAGGATGTAGCAAAAGATCAGTAAGGGTGAAGTGAGAAGGGCATTGAAGAGGATGAAGAATGGAAAGGCAGTTGGTCCTGATGATATACCTGTGGAGGTATGGAAGTGTCTAGGAGAGGTAGCAGTAGATTTTCTGACAAGAACATTCAACAAGGTACTAGAGAGTGAGCAGATGCCGGAGTGCAGGAGAAGTGTGCTGGTGCCCATTTTTAAGAACAAGGGAGGCGTGCAGAGTTGCAGCAACTACAGAGGATAAAGTTGATGAGCCATCGATGAAGTTATGGGAAAGAATGGTGGAAGCTAGACTAAGGGCAGAGGTCAGCATTTGTGAACAACAGTTTGGTTTCATGCCAAGAAAGAGCACCACAGATGCAATGGTTGCCTTGAGGATGTTAATAGAGAAGTACAGAGAAGGTCAGAGGAGCTACATTGTGCCTTTGTGGATCTGGAGAAAGCATATGACAGGGTGCCAAGAGAGAAGAACTGTGGTATTGCATGAGGAAGTCTGGAGTGGCAGAGAAGTATGTTAGAGTGGTGCAGGACATGTATGAGAGATGTAAGACAGTGGTGAGGTGTGCTGTCGGTGTGACCGTGAATTCAAGGTGGAGGTGGGACTGCATCAAGGGTCAGCTCTGAGCCCCTTCTTGTTTGCTATGGTGATGGACAGGCTGACAGGCCGAGGTGAGACAAGAATCTCCATGGACTATGATGTTTGCAGATGACATCGTGATCTGTAGTGAGCAGAAAGAGACAAGTGCAGGAAAATCTAGAGAGGTGGAGGTATGCCCTGGAAAGGAGAGGAATGAAGAGTTAGCCTCAGAAAATCAGAATGCATGTGTGTGAATGAGAAGGACCCAGGAGGAAGCGGTGATGTTACAGGGAGCAGAGATAACTTGAAGGTGGAGGATTTTAAGTACTTAGGCTCAACAATCCAGAGCAATGGAGAGTGTGGAAAAGAGGTGAAGAAGCGTGTGCAGGCAGGCTGGAATGGTTGGAGAAAAGTATCCGGTGTGATGTGCGATAGGAGAGTGTCAGCAGAATGAAGGGAAAAGTGTACAAGATGGTGGTGAGGCCAGCAATGTTGTATGGCTTAGAAACAGTGGCTGAGGAAAAGGCAGGAGGCAGAGCTGGAGGTAGCGAGGAGATGAAAATGTTGAGGTTCTCCTGGGAGTAACGAGGATGGATAGGATCAGAAATGAGTATATCAGAGGACAGCCACGTAAGATGTTTTGGAGACAAAGTCAGAGAGGCTAGATTGAGATGGTTTGGACATGTACAGAGGAGGGATAGTGAGTATATTGGCAGTAGGATGCTGAGGTTGGAACTACCAGGCAAAGGCCTCGAGGAAGACCTCGAAGAAGAGATTTATGGATGTGGTGAAGGAAGACATGAAGGTCGTTGGAGTCAGAAAAGAAGATGCGGAGGACAGGGTGAGGTGGAGGCGGATGATTTGCTGTGGCGACCCCTGAAGGGAGCAGCCGAAAGTAAAAGAAGAAGAAGAAGAAGAAGATGTACAAATACAAACTCAAAATGGTATATTATTCAACATCTGATAAAGAGTTGTGTTTTATATCTCATTTCACCATTATTTACACAGACATATGACAACATTTCATTTGAGTTTAAAATTTATTCCGACTGCATTGCTCTTCCTTTAGTTATTACCACTTGTTTTGATTAAAAGTCTAGATTTGTCCAGTTTCTCAGATGGAAATGTAAAATAAAGCGAATTGTAAAGGGAATATAAACCACAAATGAAGAAGACTATAGGTTGTACAAGAATCTTTGGGCTCAGAAGGGCCCTCTGCTATGAGTCAGGGGTACTGATCACCTCACCGAGGAATATTTTTCTGGGTTTTACACCAAATGGAAATACATTTTATAAATTATCCAGATTATGAAAAGGCAGAGCATATAATTCAAATGTTTGAAAGCATTTAATCCACGATATACAGACGCACTATTTGCATCACATACCAGCAAAGTTTGTGAGGGATTCCACCATCCACTAAGTGACAAAGCAAAGTGCTGCCTCACCACGCAGCTCCGTCCTGTGTTTGAACGGAACATATGGAAATTCTGTTATTTTTTTTCGAAAAAAAAATATATATATATATTGGAATTGAGCGGCAAAAGGGTTTGTAATACATACCAGCTGACAAATATTAACATTTATTACATTTTATGAATAACTTTTTTCTTTTCAAAATTGACAGTGAAGCGCTGCCTCTCCTGCCTCCCCTAGATGCATGTCACTGCCTGCGAAGGCCCGATGAGCTGTCCAGTGTGGGCTCTGCTCTCACCCAGTCAGCAGACATGGGTTCCAACCTCTCTGCAACCCTAATTAGAATTGGTTCAGGAAATGAATTAATGAATGAGTTCCATACAAATCCAGCAGGTGGCTCCTTTGGGTCCTTTTTTTGTTTACATCACCATAGGTTACCATAGAAGGCATTAATTATTTATATATACACCAATTATTTCAAAATTTGAAAAGTTTTTCCATTTCAGTTGGAAAAAGACCCAAATAGATCTATGTTAGTAACAAATTGAAATGAGGAAGGGGGTGTTGAGAAAACATTAAATCTGAGAACTTCTCATGAGGAAGTGGACATTATCATTCTGCAGGCCCTGAAATGTGCAACTAAGACAAAATAATAATAATGATTAATGTGATATCAGATGACACGGATGTGTTCATTTTATTCTTGTACCACTGTCAAAGCGCTGGGTTGAGCATACCCATATACATGGAACCTCTAAGCAAGGGTAGAACTGTGATCAATATAAGTAGACCAGCCAAAAAAAAAAAAAAATCTAAGATTATTTCAGATTTGCTCCCCGCTCACACGTTATCAGGTTGTGACACTGTGGTATACTTATGGAATTGGAAGGGACACTGGTAGTGAAAATTCATCAGGCAGACCTTGATTTATCAGTAATCAGTAAAATTGACTGAACTGGATAATGTCCTGTAGGTTGTCCATTTCCTTTATTTCTGCCTGCTATGGGGTGAAGAAAAGTAACTATATGCCTGAGATGCAGTTAGACGTTTGGAGCACTAAAAATGGGAAAGGCTGTTTTTCATCACCCAAACTCTGCTTGTTATCACCTACATTAGAAGCCCTCAATGATAACATGTAAAGGGCTCACTACTTCCAAGCAATTCTTTGAGGAAATATAGTGTATATAAATACTGAGGATTTTGGATAGAAAAGGGACACGAAGAATAAATCCCTCCAGTTGCAGGAGCAGGTTCAGTGAGATACTGATAAGCACCTAAATGAAGGAAATTATTCCTACCTGTGGTCATTAAACTGTACAACTCCTCCACTGTTATACATTTACATTCTACTGTTTGTAATACTGAAAAGATAATACTGTAAATATCACTCAATGACACCATTCATTATCTGTTTAAATAGATATTAGTAATTTCTAATTTTAGACTTACATAAAGACCAGACAACACTTTTGTATCTTCAGATATCCAGTTTTGGTTACATGGTACACATTGAACAGCGTGCCATTTCATCACATGGACAATAGATATACAGTACAACCATTCACACTCGCCCGCAAGCACAGGATGAACAAGCAAACTCAATAAAATAAAATAAAGAAATAGACAGCCTTGCTGAGTCCAGATGGTTTTAGGTGAGATGTTCATTTTGATTGACAGCATTAATTCCAGTATAGGGTTTGGTCCAAAGAATTGGTCCTGAGGTGTTTATACAAGATAATATTCTGATGTGTACCATCATCATCAACATCATCTTCCTCCACTTAATCCAGGGTTCGATCGTGGGGGCAGCAGCCTAAGCATTGAGGTCAATACCTAAAGCTCTTCTGGGTGGATCCTGAGGTGTTCTCAGACCAGCCGAGAGACATCCTTCCAGCATGTTCGAGGTTGACCCCAGCGTCTCTTCCTTGTTGGATATACCCAAAACACCACACCAGGGAAGCATTCGGGAAGCACCCTAACTAGATGCCCAAGCCACATCAACTGGCTCCTCTCAGTGCAGAGGAGCAGCAGCTCTACTCTGAGCTCTCCTTGGATGGCTGATCTTCTCACCTTATCTCTAAGAGAGAGCCCTGCCACCAGAAGAAGGAAGCTCATTTCAGCCACTTGCATCCGCAATCTCGTGACCATAGGTAAGGGTTGGAATGTAGATCAACTGGTAAATTGAGAGCATTGCTTTGTGGCTCAGCTCCCTCTTCACCATGATGGATCTCCTGTTACACCCCTCCCTCACTCATGAACAAGACTCCTAGATACTTGAACTCCTCCACTTAATATGTCTTATGTCCCGTGGCTGGTCTGAGAACGTCTCGGTGCCTCCCCGGAATGGCTGGAGGAAGTGGCTGGGGAGAGGGACATCTGGACTTCATTGCTTAGGCTGCTGCCCCGTGACCCAACCCTGGATTATGTGGAGGAAGATGGTGATGACGATGAACATAAATGATGTTATGAAGTAATATTTATTTGCATTATGCTTTGTACCCTAAAAAATGATTTAAAATGTTTAACATGGTAATATATATACAGTAGGCCCTCAACATTTGCGGGGGTTCAGTTCCGAGCCCTCCCGCGAATCGAGATAATCCGCAAGTTCTGTACCCGGAAATAAAACCCCATGTGACACGTCAAATGCACAAATGAGCAGCCGGAAGTAAAATACTATGTATCTATTACATGCGCTAAAATATGCTTCTTAAACACATTCTATAGACAGTCTTACTCATTAATACAGTATTAATGTAGTAAAATATAGTAATGATTAAGAAAAACTTTTCAGTTTTTACTTATTTTTATTGATGATAAAATACAAACATTATACAGCATATACTGTTGTAAAGCACTTGTTTTAAAGTCTTTTTCAATTAGTATTCCAGTACAGTACCTAAGTTAATTCTGAGAATGTTTGTGCGTGAGATTTTATGTTCTGCAGCATGTTTAACAAACGATACCAAAAGGATAAACTTTATTACACTTCATGTCCTTTTACATTGAACTTGGAGTGACGTGTTCAAGATGGCACTGCCTAGAGGGCAACGTCGCGGAGTTCTCAGAGTCAAATTGGTTCTTTGTTCATTTTAATTTGTTAGTTCATGTTTTGTACTATGCTCGTCTATGATCGGTCGATCCTACTACAGCTATGGGCAGCTTCAGCTTCGAGCAACTAAGCACACAACAACTTCTATCTTGAGCTTACTGTATATGCTGTCTGTCTTCCTTTCGGTTTTTTCCCTTTTACTCGGGAGTCGCCACAGTGAATCATCTGATTGGCACGTTTGATTTGGCAGAGGTTTTTACGTTGGATGCTCTTTCTGTCACAACCCTTTTAGCAAGGGACAGAACAACGACTTTGCAGCCTACTCTTTACGAATGTCAGCAATGGTTCTTTTACATGCCTCTCACCATAGACAGTGAGAGACATGGCCTGCCTTTGATAACCCAGTTAGCTGCACTGGGGGGGGACGGTGACAACCTTGTAGAGAGTGGGACTCGAACCCCCAAACTTTGGATCAGCGATTCAGCGCCCTATACCACTAGACCACCACTGCTATGGCAGCAAAATGCTAGCGGTTAGCTAGTGGTTACCAGCTAAGCCCAGGTGGAGTTCTCAGAGGCTTGGTTAGCACTTCCAGCCATACTGCTTGAAAATGTTCAGTCCCTGCGAAACAAGATGGATGAGCTTCATGCTCAGATTGCAGGGCAGAGGGATCTACAGGACTGTGTTTCTGTGAAACATGGCTTGAGGAGAGTACACCCGATAACGCGATTATACCAGCCGGCTATACGGCCTTCATTCCCTGCAATTTCAAGCACAGGAGTCGTCGTTCGGCCCCTTCCCGCCTGGGCTTATTGCTAGCTGGGATGCGACTCGCATTGGGCTGCGTATCATAGCATGTTAGCTCCACTAGTAGCATGTTAGCTCTGCTAATAGCATGTTAGCTCTGCTAATAGCATGTTAGCTCTGCTTAGTTATATATGCCCGAAGATACTCCGATCTTATAGCTGTAGTTGAGTCGACCGGTCATAGACCAGCATAGTGCAAAACATGAACAAACAAAACAACAAATAAAACAAATTAAAATACGAACAAAGAAACAATCTGACTCTGAGAACTCCGTGACTTCGCCCTCTGGGCAGCGTCATCTTGGAGATGTCACTCCAAGATGCCACTCCAACTTCAATGTAAAAGGACATGAAGAGTACTTTAATAAAATTTATCCTTTTGGTATTGTTTGTTAAACATGCTACAGAACATAAAATCTCATGCATAAACAAGAACTTAAGTACTGTCGTTTCTCAGGAGAAAGTCTTATTTCTTCAGAAGAGACATCCAGCGTTTTCTATCGCTGAGCCAGAGAAGACGCATAGCGTTTGAGTGGTATAGAGCTTAACTGGTAATTAAAACACACACAAAAAAAGAGGCTCATTGACACTTGTGCGTGAATGAGGAAAAAGGGGCAGGACATCAGCTCAACCGATCAGGAGAAAGGAGGACAGCCAACACAAATGGGCACCAGCACACTTCTCCTCCATTCTCCGGCATCTGCTCACTCTCTAAGACCTTGTTGAATGTTCTTGTCAGAAAATCTACTGCTACCTCTCCTAGACACTTCCATACCTCCACAGGTATATCATCAGGGCCAACTGCCTTTCCATTCTTCATCCTCTTCAATGTCCTCCTCACTTCACCCTTACTAATCTTTGCCACATCCTGCTCCTCAATGGTCACCTCTTCTACTCTTTTTTCTCTCTCATTTTCCTCATTCATAAGCTCTTCAAAGTGCTCTTTACATCTTCCCAGCACACTTCTGTCATCAGTCAATACATTTCCCTCTCTGTCCTTTATCAATCTAACTTGCTGCACGTCCTTTCCATCTCTATCTCTCTGCTGTGCCAACCTGTATAAATAATTTTCTCCCTCCTTACTGTCCAACCTATCATACAAGTCATCATATGCCCTCTGTTTGGCCTTAGCCACTGCTACTTTCGCCTTACGCTGTGTCTCCCTGTACTCCTGTTTACTCTCTTCAGTCCTCTCAATGTCCCACTTCTTCTTAACTAACCTCTTCCTTTGTACACACTCCTGCACTTCCTCATTCCACCACCAAGTCTCCTTATCTACTTTCCTTCCAGAGGACACACCAAGTACTCTCCTACCTTTGTCCCTGGTCACATTAGCTGTGGTTGTCCAGTCATCTGGGAGCACCTCCTGGCCACCCAAAGCCTGTTTCAAGTCCTCCTTGAAGACAACACGACACTCTTCCTTTTTCAACTTCCACCACTTTGTCTTCTGCTCTGCCTTTGCCTTCTTCACCTTCCTCACCATCAGTGTCATCCTGCATACCACCATCCTATGCTGTTTGGCAACACTCTCACCCACTACTACTTTGCAGTCTTACTTCCTTCAAATCACATCGCCTACACAAGATGTAGTCTATCTGTATGCTCCTACCTCTGCTTTTGTAAGTCACCCTGTGCTCCTGTTTCTTCTTGAAGAAAGTATTCACCACAGCCATTTCCATCCTTTTTGCAAAATCGATCAACATTTGTCCCTCTGTGTTCCTGTCCTGGATACCAAACCTGCCCATCACTTCCTCGTACCCTCTATTTCCTGCACCAACATGTCCATTGAAGTCTGCACCAATGACCACTCTTTCACCTCTGAGGGTACTCTGCATCACTTCATCTAACTCGCTCTGGAATCTCTCCTTCTCTTTTAGCTCACATACTGCCTGTGGGGCATAAGCACTAACAACATTGAACATCACACCTTCAATTTCTAACTTGAGACTCATCACTCTGTCTGACACTCTTTTCACTTCTAGAACATTCTTGACAAACCCCTCTTTCAAGATGACTCCTACTCCATTTCTCTTCACATCCACACCATGATAAAACAGCGCAAATCCTGCTCCTAAGCTTTTAGCTTTACTACCTTTCCACCTGGTCTCCTGAACACACAGTATGTTCACCTTCCTCCTCTGCATCATGTCAGCCAGCTCTCTATCTTTTCCTCACATTGTTCCAACATTCAAAGTCACTACTCTCAGTCCTAGACTCATGCCTTTCCTCTTCTTTCTCTGCCTACGGACACGCCACCCGCCTCTCCTTCTTCGACGTCTTTGACCAACAGTAGTCCAATTTTCATGAGCACCCTGTTGGTCGACAGCACTGATGGCGGTTGTTGTTAACCCGGGCCTCGACTGATAGGGTAATACTTCTGATTTGCATCATAAAAGTTTGGCATGGGTTTCACGTTGGATGCCCTTCCTGACACAACCCTCTGCATTTCTCCGGGCTTGAGACAGGCATAAAGGGGGAGAGACACTAGTTAGTGCCCCCCCCTCATGGCTGTATTACACTTTATCCTAATAATACTTTTTTTTTTTTTTGCCATACGTATTAGGACACTTTATCCTAATACGTACGGCAAAAAAAAAAAAGCATGTTCCCTGGGCCCCCCCCTGGCATTGCACTATTTGAGAACCACGGTGTAGGAGTGCTCTTTTGTGTTCAAAGATTTTATTCGTAGCTCATAAGAAATCCCACATAAGAAAATATTGGTTTCGTACTTTATATTTACATTCCAGTTTTGTAATTGACATGTGATTTCCCAATTTTTTTTTTTTTTTTTTTTTTTTTTGTAAATACATGCATTCCTTAGCGACATGCTGGCATAGAGAAACATTCACCTCACAGTAAAAAGGTCCTGAGTTTGATTCCCAGCTCGGATGTTTCTGTATGGAGTTTGCATATTTGCCCTGTGGCTGCGGGGATTTCCTCTGGTTACTCCATTTTCCTCCCACATTCCAAAAACACGTACAGTAGGTTAGTTGTTGGTTCTCCTCTAGGTGTGAGTATGAATGGTTGTGTGAGTGTTGGCACTAGATGGCCTGGCAAGCTGTCTAGGTTGTACCCTGCTCTCCCTTGGAGTCGGCTGAGATGGACACCACCTTCCCTGCAACGCTAATTAGGATTAACCGGTTCAGAAAACGAATGAATGCATTTCTTTAAGCATTTTTGGAAAATGTCTACATTTGCATTTGAATCCACAGCATAAATGTCATATGAATTATTTACCATTTGGGTCTTACCACAGAAGGGCAAATTAGTCATTCGTAACTCTTGCTTTCATTTCATGTCTCGGATGTAGACATCCACTTCTTCCTAAACTATTGGGTACAGAGTGAACAGTGTGAAAGGAAATACACAATAAGGTACAAATTTTGTAAAAGAATTCAAACAGTTTTGTAACCCATGCTCAAGTTCTTGATTGTTTCTTTGCAAAGACTCATCTTTTATGAGTGAGCTTTGTACAGGTTTTGAAGTTAAGTGGTCAGCAGTAATATAGCTGGCTGCTTTCTAAACAAGCCTCGAGAACTCACATTTTTTGAAATATTCATCTGAATTTTAGGTAGCTTGTATTAGCAGCCTTGCCTGCTTATCAGTACACAAGAAAACCACAGTAATCATGACATTTCATAGGCCCAGTTGTAACGCTTCAGAGAAAATTAGATATCGCTGCTCATACAGGTGTGAACCACAACACACTACACTGACTTATAAAAATTACACTTACGCGCTCTTGAAAATAAACACTTGAACAAACTGTTAGTTCCTTTGTTGTTTAAGAAGTGCCAATGAGGGGACATGCTTGCACCTTTAATATGCAACTAATTTGCCATTCAAATGCATGTGAAATTTCGTGTAATTGCTTTTGGTGAAATCCACTTATGGACTTCAGTTTTATAAAGGTTTTCAGGCAAATGATACACAGTAAAGCTACAAGCATTGCCTCTTTGATGGAACCAATCTTGTTACCACAAGGTTACACACAGAATACCTAAAGTAACACACAATGTTGTGAACCTTCCCCACCCAAAAACCCCAAAAAACAAAAAACAAAAATCAGAGTATCACTTTCCATTCAGTGATATATTTATCTAAAGCATCAAGGAAGTGAGTGGTTATCATTTCCTTATTTTGTAGTGGTAATTTTACCATTTAACTAATAATGTTATGGCAATGTGTAAAACTTTTTTAAATATTGGGAATATTATGTAACTATGACAGCAGAGGTCAAGAAAATTATGAAGCTGAGATTAAGAATCATGATGTTCTAACTGTTGTGCTTTTTGCTTTAATCGTATTGAAAACACCACAGGGAAACAGCAATGATCAGCTTCAACTTCTCATTATGAATATGTGAAATTGGAAGTGTTTATATGACAACCAAAAACACCTGGCACAGTTAACCTGCTGAGGTACATCTTGCGTTCATTTACAGAAGCATTGCTTTGACATTTATGAGCCTCCAGGTGCAAGGAAGCACTGACACTGACTTATTCATAAAAAGAAAGGGCTCCTTATCTCTGAAATGCTCATGCGCTGGGACACACAGGCTCAGCTTCTGTCTCTATATGAAGATGTAAATTTACTTAAGGAAAAAAAGAGTATTTTTAATAGTTAGTATACTATAAAATGTACAATTAGCACACAGCCTGCATATATGGGTTTAGCAATTAAAGCATATTGCCAGCATTTTTTTTTCCTGGGACACTATATGTTTTATTTCTGTAGGAAGTTATACCTATTTATATCACTTATAATAAAATACACAGAAATCTTTTGGCTCATTATACAGTTGGTGCAAACCTGTCCCAGCAGTTTTTGTCATGTAGACCTGTCATTTTTGGAATTCATAAAGAAAAAAATTGCACATGAACACATGCACAAATCATGCATGCCTAAACAATGAACAGGACGTGGTGTAAAGGTGTGAACAAAACATCCCGTTACATATGCTTTCGGTCACAGAGATCAGGGTAAAGGAAACTACTTTGCACCTGGTAACAACTAAATGTCACAAGTTGATGGGTTTATCGGTTGATGGGTTTATATGTAGGATAGCACTTTTAGTAATACACGGATCCCTCACTTTCTGTGGTTAATGGGGACCGAGACCCCCCCCGCCCCCACAACCGCCGATTTCTGCGAAGTAGGATTGACCCCCCCTGACTGACGTATATGTACATGTATATGTGTATATACTATCAATAAATACATGTTCAATGTTACAAATGCTTATAATAACAATTAAACATTCAAAAATAATGCATAAGATGTAAATAAAATATTAATACACACACATACAGAGGCACATGCACGCACACACACAGATGCGCACCTCACATAAAAATGTAAGTAGTTTTCTTGTTTGTTTTTTTTTGTTTTTGTTTGTTTGGCGTTCTTTTTTACATAATTGGCCCTGTTTGTGGCATTTTCCTTAACTTTTTCCCTATTTTTCCTTAATTTTGTATTTTTCGATGAATATTTTTGAAAAACCCGCGATGCAGCCGCAGAAACTGAAGCACAAAGTAACGAGGGATCACTGTATTGTAATTCATAATACAAAATTTAAAAAAAGAATTATTTGCAAGTCATGTTTTGAATTGTACTGCACTCAGAACAATACATCGAGACAGTATTTGCTGTTTTACATTGGGAATTTCATTGTTCTTTTTCAAAGCCACATTTGCATAAAAAATATGAATGCTGCAATACATTTTAAAAACACAGGGGTCCAGCCGCTCTCCATTTGATATTTGTCAAAAAGTAAAGTCAAATTATTACGCTTACATACTGAAGCTATTCGTACCTCACCCAGAGTCGACTGAGATCGATGCCAGTCTTCCCTAATTAGGATTAACATTAAGAAGGACTGACTAAATGAATGAATATTCAAGCCTTGCATGTCCGAAACTACTAACTTTCATGAAATAGGAAAAAAATGGTCCTACTTGTAAACATGGACATCTAAAAGGCACACTTTGTTTCCAAAACAAAGTATCACTACTACTTTTTTGAAAAATATGTTGATGACAGGAAGACCAATGGCACAGACCCAGATCACAGGTTAACTGAGCCAGGCATGTATCCAACTGGTGTGGACTGACACAAGGAAGAAAGAGCACACCACGGTAGATGTTTAGTGAAAACAATGCACCTGGCACCTTAGATATACCTTCGGTGAATACCCAGCCACTGATGCACTAGCTGGCAAATAAGGGCAATGTCAAGGCTAGCAGTAGGTCAGAGATAACCAGATGGATGACAAAAGTGTGGGTCAGTGAAACGGTGCAGGTACCGTAGTGAGACTGAATATAGTGTTGAATTACAAATAGCACAAGCACATTTCCTAGAATAGCCAGAATAAAGACCATGGTGTAGGCTGCTGGGACAAACAAATGAGTGAAACCCCATATGTCTTCATATTTGCATAATCTAAAAAAGACTAAGAAATCACAAACGCATCAGGGACAGGGCCATCATTTAACGATATCATTTATACAGTGTAATCCAACAAACTTCCACTTTTCAAATTTAATTTAAGTAAGGATAAAGATAATTACAGTGATACCTCAGCTCACGAACATAATTGGTTCCCAGAAAGTGTGTGTAAGGCGAAAAGTTCGTCTTCCGAACATTTATTTCCCATAAGAAACCATTAAAATGAGAATAATCCGTTCCCAGGTCCCCATAAAGCATAATTTTCTACTACATAAGCCTTAAAACTACACAAAAATATACCTTATTTTATGTATAATAAATGTGCTCTTGTATTGTAATTAAAGAAATAAACTGTACTGTATAATAAAGTGGTTTTATTTACCTTTGTGATGGTAGTTGATGGCTTGATGGAATGGAGTGGGAGGAGGAGGGAGGGAGGGAGGGACTTACTGTTTGGAAGGAGTGTTTGGAAACGCCTACTGTTTGGAAACACCCTTAGCCACACACACACACCCTTAATAGCGTCCTTGTTCTTAAGGATGGTAGCAATGGTAGACTTAGCGTACTGGTACTGGGACGCTAAGTCACACAAACGCACACCTCGTTCGTGTTTTTTAATGATCTCCGCCTGTGGTGGGGTCTTTTTGGTCCCATAATAGCAAAAGTACACTCAATATGGTCCAAAATGTCTAGCAAACACAAACCACTTCTGCATTCAAAGAAAGGGGTGATTTAACTGGGACGCCGTGAGCGTGCGTCAACTTCTCGTGGCCGCCACCGTGGCGCTGTTCGACCGCGTGGTTTGGTTCGTCCGCCGAAAACTAGTTCGTCAGCAGAGACAATATGCTCGCAAATTTAATGTTCTTGAGGCGAAAAGTTCGTGATCTTAAGCGTTCGTCAGCGGAGGTTTTACTGTACATTTTTATTTGGGGCAGTGGTGGTCTAGTGGTATAGGGCACAGGATTGCTGATCCTAAGGTTGGGGGTTCGAGTCCCCAGCAGATAACTGGGTTATCAAAGGCGGGCCATGTCTGTCACTGTCTATGGTGAGAGCCATGTAAAAGAACCATTGCTGACTTTTGTAAAGAGTAGGCTGCAAAGCCGTCAGCGTGTTTCTGTCCCTTGCTAAAAGGGTTGTGACAGGAAGGGCATCCGACGTAAAAGCCTCTGCCAAATCAAACGTGCGAATCAGATGATTCGCTGTGGCGACTCCCGAGTAAAAAAAAAAAAAGGGAAAAAGCCAAAAGGAAGACAGACAAACTCCATTCAATACAGTTTTTATTCATCATTATTTGCACACATGAAACTTAGTAAGGCAGGAGAACTGGTGCTAAGGTGTGTTGGTCACCCAACCCTAACTTGAACAGCTTGAGTTTGAAGAACTCAGAGTGCGTTTTCAGTAAAGAGCTACTGCACACACAGCTTGAAGATCGTTGGAAATGCTAAGGGAAATATTTCCAGATTGGGTGATCTTGTGTGGCAATGTTTGGTGGTTGGGCAATATGCCTGACCTCACCGCTTGTGATTTTTTTTGTTTCAAACTACCATAAATCATAAATGTATAGTCATCAACCTCAAACTTTTGAAGCCCCTTTGGTTGCTATTCAAAAGCACACAGCCACTGATCTACTCGACATAATCCACTGAGCCATGCTATGCCTTCAGAAATCACCTCCAACCATTTATAGACAATGATGGCCACCTTTTGGGGTGTTATCTATGAAAAAAGGTGTATCAAAGTTTTGTTCATTTACCTTAAAAATGTGTGAGGTTTTATTTAGGTACCCTGTACAATTTAATTATTTGAAACAACAAATACACCAACCAACCAACAAACCAATCAATCAATCAATCAAAATCAACCAACCAACCAATCAATCAAACCCAACCAACCAACAAACAAACAAATAGATAATTTATGTTCCACCAACAACAGACTTCCGACAAAATGTCATATGGGTGAGCCAATAGTGAAAAAGTCACCTTGGGATTCAAGAATATGGTGGGAGGAAGTATAAAAAATGAAATACATTAAAAGTACAAAGACATTAAATACATTCCACATGTGTATGACTAACTAACTAACAGCAAATGTAAGAGGTTTTGGAGACAAAGTCAGAGAGGCTAGATTGAGATGGTTTGGACATGTACAGAGGAGGGATAGTGAGTATATTGGTAGTAGGATGCTGAGGTTGGAACTACCAGGCAAAAGGCCTAGAGGAAGACCAATGAGAAGATTTATGGATGTGGTGAAGGAGGACATGAAGGTAGTTGGAGTAAGAGCAGAAGATGCAGAGGATAGGGAGAGATGGAGGCGGATCATTTGCTGTGGCGACCCCTGAAGGGAAAAGCCGAAAGAAAAGATGATGTGTACAACCAACTAGAAAAATGTATCTTCATTTAACAACAACTTACTTATTAATCCAAAATTATTACTTGAAAAAAGTATAAAATATATTTTTAAAGTTGGTCATGTTTCCACTATAAAAAGCAGCAATAATGTCACAACATCACTCCATAAGTCTTCAGTGGAAGATGGCAAGAATTTACTCGAAATTTCAAAAGAATTTTCAACTTAATAGCAAAAAAAAAAAACCCTAACTATCTGTTAAGTTATTAACTGTATGTGTGTGTGTGTGTGTGTGTGCGTGCGCGAACGCGCAATTGAAAGCTGTAACATTAACCATATACTGTACTGTTATTTTTTTAAAGAAGACAAATAATAAGGGGATTCCGCAGAATTGTTGATAAAAGGTTGTAATGACAGTTTGAGGATCCTGACTCTATAAGGTGTTTGAGTCACTGGAGTTATTAACTGTTACGGGGGGTGTAAGCTTAAGTCATTACAGAAATGACAATTTTCTACTAAATATGCATTTTCTAGGATGGAAACAGAAGCACCCATCATACCGAAAGTTTAATATTACTTTTTAATTTTTTTCTTTTTAGTGAAAAAGCATATATTTTGTAAAAAGACTAAAAAGCTTAAAGCCAGTGATGCATCTAAACACTGCGGGTGCTGCTTGATATCCCCGCTCTAAACTTTGACTCTTCAAGGACTTATCTCTATCTTTTTATGATTTTGAAAATGTTTTGTTAAAATCGTGATAACAACATTATCATGAAATTCAGGGTCAACTGTGTTTTTTAATTTATTTAGATTTGTTCAAAAGTGATTTTATTTCACTAATGCTCATATTTATACAAATTCAGACTGTGACATTAAAATAAATATAGAATTAGACCTTCTAAATCGAAAGCCATCAATCAAAGCAGTGACTCTAATTTGAGGAACAAGTTATTTTTCAAGCATGTGGCCATTTAACGTAAACCTTGAAAAAATGCACCCCTTTTTCTTAGCGACCGAAAAGTCCCGTTACAATGACGTCGTTTATGATCAGATAGGCTTGTTTCCATAGGCTTGTAGGCCGCAAAGTCGTCAGCGTGTTTCTGTCCCTTGCTAAAAGGGGTTGTGACAGGAAGGGCATCCGACGTAAAAACCTCTGCCAAATCAAACATGCGAATCAGATGATTCGCTGTGGCGACTCCCGAGTAAAAGGGGAAAAGCCGAAAGGAAGACGGACAGACAGGCTTGTTTTCATTGTCTGAGACTCGTAACATAGATTTCTTTATTTATTTCCTTACATGAAGAGTCTACTTTTTAAAAAGTATGCTAAGTTACATATGCAAATGAGAGGCTATAATAATTAATAAAAAAATAATATAACAACAACAACAACAACAACAATAATAATAATAATAATCTTTTTAACAGTTTTAAATAAGTAATACAAATGCTTTTTGATATAATGTCATAAACTTAGTGTAATGTATTTAGAAAAGTAGCAACATTTAAACTTTTTACTTTAAAGATTTCACTGGCTACATTTTTTACTGAAATTTTTGCATTTTGTTTAAATACCTACACATTATTTAATCATAAAAACAACAATTAAACCAAAGCCTATTTTAGCTGACAATTCACAAGTAAATCTTAACACTATCGCACTAAGAAACCAAAAGGATTACCAATGAAGTACTTTATTATACACACAGCTATAATACAGATACTTTATGAAATAGCTTTATTGTTTACTGTTGCATGAACAATGAAAATCAGTATATCTCAAAATATATCACTATAATATCACTGTAATCACACAGGGTGCACAGTAGGAATAAACTCATAATAAACATGCTCAACACAATCTGCTCCTTCAGATTTACTACAAAATCTAGTGCATGATTTGTCAACTGCTTTTTCTGTGTTAAACATTAACAACAATGTCTTACCAAAAATAAATGTTTTCTTTCAAAATTGACAGCTAAAGTTGGAATCGTTATGGGAACATTTCTGAATTTCACAAATATTAAATAATTTAAAAATATTTTCAAGTAAAATCCATTATTTGCATTGAAAAGTGGAAGCAAGCAACAATGCAAAGTTGTCATCACGGGTGATGTGCTAATTTGCACACCATGCACAAACTGAATTGATTCTGTGCTCAAAATTCTGGTAGAATACATTTCAAACACAGGACTCATGAAATAGGGACAGTATGGGAAAGAATAATAGATGACTTTGTCCATAACAGTTTTTTTTAATAAGGAGATGCAAATCATGGAAATCTTTGCTCTGAGTATTTTATTTTTAAATTATTGACCATTTTGTGTTTCACCAGAAAAATAAAGCAAAACGTAATAAAAATAAATAATATGCATACACATAAACAAATAAATAAATCTGGTTTGATGTAAATTGAGAGAATGTAAATGTCATTTTTTGTGTTGTAAATTGTAAGTTTGGGGATTGGAAGTAAATTAAATAATGTTTACAAACAGAGTAAAAGCAGTCAATATAATTTTAATACTCTGCATAGTGTCAGAACTTGACTTTAGTGCATCTAAAATGATCACTCTATTCAGTATGCATGTAGAATACAATTAATTCATAAATTAAAAAAAAATCAGAGTTTAAATATTGTGAGTGAAAGATAAAGATCTTATCATACATCTGTGGTAACTCAGTTCCTCTCTATTTGTACTGTCTCTCTGCCTGCCAGTCTCTCTCTCTGTCTCTGCCTCTCTCTCTCTCTCTGTCTCTGCCTCTCTCTCTCTCTCTCTCTCTCTCTCTCTCTCTCTCTCTCTCTCACACACACACACAGACACACACACACACACACACACAACCTATATCGGTGGTATACCAACTACAGAGAGACAGTTTTGTACATCTGTATTTATGAGCTGTATTTCTTCAGACTACACTCTGACATGTAAGTCAAACTTCACTGATATTTATTGATCTCTGACTGTCGGCACACTTTGTTTTGTAATGATAGTTTGAACTGCTTCCTTTTGATGATTGCACGTTTTGCAGAAAATAAGCAATATTTGAACACCATTTGATATGCCTGGCTGTAATTGGCTATACTTAAACTCATTTATTTAATAATCATAAAAATAACAAACTTGTTTTGATTGTCATATTAATATCAATAATTGCACATTTTTATCCCGTTATACATACAGATGTAAAAAAAAAAGAAAGAAAACCACAGATGGAAAAACTTAGCACATCATTACTTACCCCATATCAGAAAAAAATTGCAGACAGATTTTGAATCTGATGATGTGAAAAGACCATCATATAATCCACAAGGGGGGAATACCACTTTTAGTCATATAACCACTTCAACAATTTCACTTTTCATTTACTATAAATTTGTCTGCTTCTGTGAAGATGATTTATTATAAGAATATAAGTGCCATAAATTGACATCAATCTGATACCACTGCATTGAATTACAAGCTTTTATTTGAATTGAATTTTCCTAAATTTTTACAGAGAATATTTCCCAATCTGCAAAGTAACAGCAGTCACAAACAGATAATACTGAATATATTTGGACGATCAAGAGAAAATAAAATAATTTGTAGATTCATCTTATCATCTCCTCACTGAATCAGACCACATGCCTTTAGCTAGCAGACACTGACAGGCCACCTTTTGAAATGAGGAAGTACATCACCGTGCATTTTCTTTGCAAAGATTTTGAAAAGATACGTGTTGCTATGAAAGGAGACTACCTGTGACAACTGAGATTAATTCTCATCATTTAATTTTTTGTTTTTACCTTGCAGAACATGGAGGCTATGACAAGTTCAGCTCCCTATTCCTCAAAGGCTAATCACATCAATTATGACTATGATGATTATTATAACGAAACAATGTGTTGTTCATTCGTGTGTGATCAACAAACAAGCATGAATTTTGAAGCTATCTTCATCCCTATTCTGTACTCTGTTGCATTTGTGTTGGGGCTGGTGGGAAACGGCCTTGTGCTGGTTGTGCTGTGCCAGAAGAGGCGGACATGGAGTATTACAGATGTCTTTGTTGTAAACCTGAGCGTTGCTGATATTCTGTTACTCCTCACTTTGCCACTCTGGGCAGTGAACGCAGTTAACGGATGGAATTTTGGTAATGGTTTCTGCAAACTCTCTGGAGCAGTGTTTAAGGTAGTACTTATGTGTCATTATAATTCCATATACAGTACGTACTGTGTTCAGTGTGTTTTTTTACTGCTCTTACTAACCCCCCCCCCTCTCTCTATATATATATATGTATATATATATATATATATACATATATATATATATATATATATATATATATATATATATATATATATATATATATATATATATGCCCACACACACACACACACATATATATATATATATATATATATATATATATATATATATATATATACATACACATACATACACGCTTATCAGCATATATAACACAATCACATAACATTATTGTTTTAACATTATTATTCTCAGTACATCTGATTACAGTGGCACCTGCCAAAGAGTGGGATGTATTAGGTAGAAAATGCAGTTCTTAATGTTGAAGTGACTTTGACAAGGGCCCCACTGTAATGGCTAAATGTCTGGGTCTATCTAACAGCAGGTCTTTTGGGTCATTCCTGGTATGCAG